>JBBDGP010000229.1:15742500-16017500 GCA_037952835.1 Lithobates septentrionalis
AAACCCATATCGGTCGACCTCTAACACACACATCACAGAAAAGGTTTTCAAGAATACGTTTGTGAAAATTTCTTTAGAGAACATTATTGAAGGAAACCACAGAAAGATTTAAAGTCTATGTAAATAAAATAACTAAAATCTCAAGTGTTAACATGTTAATGCAAAAATTTCCTTTTTAAATCTGCAGCTTTTATCAAAATCCTTCCTGGCGATCATGCCATTAATTGTTCATGGGCTTCTTGTTCTTGTATACAGGGACAACTCTGTCACTGTCTATGCGTTCTCCTGTATTGTTACCTTCCCACATGCTCCCCCAAGTTAAACTACAAGCAGCCATGTCACCATCAGGAAACCCAACATGAGAAATGTCTTGTAGTAGGAGTGCATGTACACAGGAGGTGGCTGCAAAGAGCTTGCATTAGTTTAGCAACATGGAAATGCAACAAAGGATGAAAAATATTTGAGAACCTTTTTTTTCTCAAACAAAAAACTAAATCATGGCAATTGTCAATATAGAGTGCTCCATCAAACTAAATGTCAGCCAGGGTTTATGCCTACTTTCAACTTTTGTCTACCATGGAACGTCTTTAAACAGTTGATCAGTGGTTATTTACTCAGCTCCGTTCATAAATGGCACCAGATAAACAACCATCCGGCAGCCGATCCGCCCAGAAATAGGTGTGTACCAAGCTGTCAGAGGTCATCACAGCGATCACATGGTTATTGTTCACAGGGTAGATCCCTCCCCCTCAACAGGAGAAAGATTCAGCACTTGTGAATAGAGAAAGTATTAATAGATTATCAGCTACAGATCCATTCATTCTGTTTTAGAGATCTTTCTTTTTACCCCTTCATGCCACCCTCCTCTCCTACACATCTCCATGTTATCTCTGACTTATAAATGAACCCTTTTGTCTCCCTTATCATGCACATTAGAACACAACCCCTTCAATGGGTATTACAGGCTGGTACTCAAGTGGTTAAGCATTTCCCTCAAAACCTGTTTTTTGGGTGGTATTATTACATGATTATAATATAATACATGAAATATTTTAACGAAACATATTAAGGGTTGTTTACAGCCATTTACCGTTTCACGTCTTATTTCATGTACTAACATTTGCTGCATAAATAGGAGGGAAATGTGCTTAAAAATCATAAAACATAACAAAAAAACAAGAGGCAGCTCAACATATTCATACAAATGAGAACTTCAACATCTGTTCTCATTTAGATAATTACATAGCTAAAGGCTGGGTTGAAGTACTGAGTAAACTAGACAGTTTATACAGTATCTGTTTTTACATAATCCAAAGAACATAACTGATGTTATGTATTTATTGGATGAGAAGGCATTAGAGACTTTGTATTACTATGTTAGCCGGGAGAAAAGTATATAATCTAAAGTGAAAAATCACTAGAGACCTCCCAGTCTTTGCGATGAAGGGTGAATTTGAGCAGGGGGGGAATAAGTGAAGGAATTTTGTTTTAAGTAGTGGATTTGTGCAGAACTGGAATGTATACAAGGTGCATAGCTGAAAACAACTTCAGTATGCATTTCACAAGAATCACACATTTTTCCTACAGGAATATAACAGGGGAAACTAATGGTGACATATGGGGAAGCTTTTAGAAGAAGATTTTAGGGGCAGCAGTCATAAAAAATGTTTCATAGTTTTCTTCAAATGGTGTATCAAAATCAGATAGCCCAGTTATTTTTCTAGTGCAGGTTAAAAAATAAAAGTTTAGGTCTGATAGATGAGCATTGGCAAGCTCAGGTGGAATCCAAGGCTCCCAAATCCCCATTTTGGGCATTTATGTTTTAGAGTCCAAGAAAACCTCTAGAACTGTATTTTCTTTAAGGAGCAACTATTTGGGGTAGCAAATACTTTGAGTCATGTAATTAAGACAAGACGTAAAGTAACATTTAAACAATAGGGTTTGAACGTCTACTATCTATGCACAAATTATAAAGTTTAATAAAATAAAGCTGCTCCCCCCCCTATAAAAAGGGACCCCATACCTACAAACATGTAAAAATAACTACAACTCAAGGAAATTGTTGATATTTATCAACATTTTTCAAGAAGCAAAGCGTGAATACAGATAAAGGTGATATTGCTTGAATATTTTTTGCCTTTTCATTTATTAAAAAAATACATGCATTTGTGAAGAAAAACGTTAACCATTGGCAAAAAAAAAAAAAAACTGGTATTGCCTCTTTCTCAGTGTTGGACTGGGGTGTACTTACAAATAATATTAATCATTTCTGCTGAAAAAGGCCCCCATGCCACTTCATCCCAAGTCCTTAGTAGGTAACTTAAGACACCAATACCACTTAAAAAGCTACTGTTTATGGACCACCATGGGCAGTAACTATTTAAAAAAAGACACAGATTGCATGTGGCAGCAACACTTCAAATATAAACTCTACCACAAGGGCCAGTTCATATCAGATGCAGTCCTTTGCAATTTTTTCTGCATCAAAAACATATGGACATTAGATTATATGGGTTCCGGTGGTCCACTTCACACTAGTGCGATCAGTTTCAGAAAAGAAACTGTGGTTTCTGCTTCTGTGGTGTGAACTAGCCCTAACAGCAGCCAGATTCCAGGTGTGACTATTTATTGTACAAAAATAGAAAATGGTGGTTTACCAATCCCTAATAGAAACCCACCAAAAATCCTTGACCTGGAAACAAAACTCCTCCCATTTTAACAAAGGCACCTATACTGGTCTTGCAAATGTGTAATTTTACAAACATAACAATATAAGATCATGTTACAGGCCACCCTGGGACAAAGATAACAAACTGTAAGAGCAGAAGTCTAAACTTGGAGCTTGTTTAATCCAATAACAAACCACTTAAGTGGTAAAGTAGAACATCCCTCAATATTTGCAATAATATTCCATGGATTTCTTCCAATATCCAAAGATTGAAAAAATGTAGTCAGTGATGGCGTTTAACCAATGTCAATACTTCCACATCAAAATAATACCAAAAAGACCCAAAAATATGCTAGTTATCATCCAAATGATGGCATAACATATTATGTCCTTTTAAGTCCCTTTATTAGCACCATAGGTTTTGATCCAGTTTTAAGTTCACTCCATTGGACTTCTATGTATTTTCCATGAAAGTACGGCATGATTCACTGATGCACTTTTGGAAAACGCAAATCTAAGTAATTGGGAACCACATGTAAAACACAGAAACAAATCGCGCTGTAGGCAAACAGTGCACCAGTATGCACATGCTGTAAGTGCACAAACTTCAAGATCCTTCAAATTGATAGGAGTAGGCTAAAAAGCATTGAAATGCAATGTAGAAAATACAAGGCTTTAAAATTTTGACCATTTAAAAGCAATTTTTGGGGTTTATGAGGAAAGAAAACTACATCTAAAAACAGTTGTTTTATTTGCCTTTATTGTGGCTGTGTAGCTGAAGTGATATACATCCCAAAATCTTGGCCTAGTTATAATAGTAGTTTAAGTAAAACTTAAGTAAATAGTAGTTTAATAAATTAATCAGGGAATGGCAAAGATCTGAGACAGTATCCCAATTATTTTCTTTAACCTGCATTGGGAAAATGAATTTGGTTGTTATTGAACACTTGTGCATTGTCCTTTCAGATATTGGCTTGGACAGGTCTGTGAAATTTGCTTTCATAGCCGCTGCACATTTATTTTGGCATGGCAGTTCCCTGTACCAGCATGGTAAGGTTACAATAAAAATCAGCCAAGAGGCACATTTTGAACTTTAAAAAGTCCTTTAGCAAGAGATTTTCAAAACATTTGAAAAAAAAAAAAAGAAGTCTGTAAAAGTTTTAGTGAGTCAGCAATTTAAAAAGGACAAGGCATTTAGCATCTTTTGTGCGCCAAGAGATTAATTTGACTAAAGACCACCTGATGCCCCTTCTACAGTCTAAAAACTAGAGCTGGAATTTTGCAATATGACAATTATACTACATGAACTCTTATTATATTCTTCTGAAATTCTTCCTTCGAGTAGAGCTTTTCACAGCTGGGTAAACGAAAAAGAATTGTGATTGCAAATTGAACCTTACCGCAGACAGAGGGCACGATTCAAAGTAAATCTTTATCATGCAAGTTTTTTTTATAAAACTGTTTCAAAGACAATTACCTTAACAGCACTGGTGTTATTCTGGGAGCCTCTCACAATGACAGTAGCACCATACACTCTGGACCTCTGCTTGAAAGAAACTGTTATGTTGTAGGTTTGAGAAATGTGCTGGATTGTGGGAGAGTTTGGATCTGGAATTGGCTGTAAAATACCAGCTATGGGCAACTCAAACATGAGAACCAAAGGTAGCAATTCCTGTAGGGAAAAAAAATATGTATATAACAGTTGAAGTAGAATCATTCTTTTTACAGAGAAAGAAATTGGAGAACACCAAACTTTCACAGATAAAAGGAAATAAAAACGCTTTAAAAAAAATGGTTCAGGCTTTCAAAATGTTCCAAACGCCATGCGCACACATGAAAGCTGTAGAATAGAATGAACTGCGATACACACACACTTTGTGGAAAACATCTTGGCACACAAACACTTCCTGTCTGTATGCATAAATGTCATTGGCCCTCTGAGTCAATTCTCCAAAAGTCCATATACTTTATATAACCATATACCTCTATTTTGTAAGACTGAATCAGTTCATTACACTCAATATCTCTTTTTCAAACAAGGTGGAACACTGAGAAAAAAAAAAAGGTAGAAGCCACTGCCTTAACATTGCAGGTGTTCAGATTTACCTTGTACTGTGCAAGTGTACAACTTGCCAGTGAAAATGTGCAGCAAGTTAACAGACTTATGCTGGCCATACACTATACAGAAAATCGGCCGAACCCATTTTCGAAAAACGAACGTTCGACCGTGACCGCAAACGATCGTGTCATCATGTAATGACCGATAAATTGTTCAGTGGACATGAATAATTTTTTGTTAGTTTTTTTACATATACCTAGTGCAGGCAGTTCGGACGGGAAACACATTAACCTTGCAATTTATCGTACGTTCGGCAGAAATTTTCCAAACTTCCCATTCGTTTTTTTTCCACAAAAACGTCACAAACGATTATCGATTTGTGCCCATTAACTTGCCGAAAAACAAACGAAGTGTCTATACGAACGATTTTTCGGCCAATTTTTCGTATAGTGTATGGCCAGCATTACAATTTGATTATAGAATTGCAGAGGGATCCCAACTGAACTAGAAGTCTGGAACGCCTGTTTAATTTAGCAAAGGAAAGGGAAAAATGTTGCTGCTGGACCATGGTTCAGATGTGGTCCCCAACAGACATGTGGAACCACCCCATAAGAAATCAACTACACACAAAAAACAAGTGGGACCAAATCCTGCAGGTAATTTGCATACGCAAAGCCATCCTCTTAAAATTACCAGAGTAGTAAAGAAAAAACAAAACAAAGACTGATCGCATAGACATTTCTTCCTGTGCAGCTTGTCCAAAACTCCTCCAGCCATAACGCTTCCTACTTTCCGCCTCAATTGTTCTTCCAGCCCGAGCTTCTGGAAGTAATGCAGGAGCAACAGGTGGTACAATCCTAACTCCACCCCCAGCACAACAAAAAGGTTGGAGATCTGTAATTCCAAATGTGAGAGCATGTACACTGTCCATTTTTAGAGCTGCTGGGAAGACAGGAAAAGTAAACAGTAATATTTCTGTTGTAAAGCCTGTAGCAGAAAATAAAAAGAGGGGCTCCTCCTTGTGGCCAAGTGCATAAAAAGTGTAAGCAAGACCAGAATAAAAGGATAACTCCCTACACAAAATGATTGGTCAGTAAAAGTTACTATAGGAAATAACAAATGTGTATCCTTAGTACCTAAAGAGAGGAAACTTTGACCCAGATACTCTCAACAGTGAGTTGTAGAGTCAGGGACTGCCTCCATCCTGGACCAATAATGTCACAAGAAATCTCCAGACATACTGGGCTGGAGTCATGTGTAAACTAGAACAAAATAGGGCGTTACTGCTGACTGCAGGACTATCAAAGAGGGAGAACACCGGGGAAAAAAAAAAATACTTTTTGGCTAACTGGAGAGACTTCCAGGATTTTCAATATCCGGCCTGAATGAACTAGCAGCAGAAGATGACTGGAGAAACCTACCAAATTGAATGGGCAATGCAGAGAGAACTAGTTACTAAATGACCTGGGAAAACCTGCAAACGGCTGAATAGAAAGACTTCTAGGTATCTGTTAAGAATCTACCAGCAGCTAAAAAGTCTTAGAATTAACAGTAAAACAGAGCTGAAGAAAATATATCCACTGTACAGAGAACATTGGAAAAAAACCTGCTGGTTGTGGAAAAACGTATTCTGTGCTGGCGAACTGTTTTTTTTACCGGTGTATAGTTCACCTGAAGGGACAGCATAACCCCCAGGTTAAAGACTTCCTGTGTTCCTCAATGGCTGAGAAAGATTTTTTTTATATTGAATAAAAAGGTATTCCTATTTAACCTCTTATTAACACTGATCAGCCATAAATAATTCATTAAGGTCTCTGCTTTTTTAGGATTTCAATTTTTTTAGATTTTCATTCAATTTATTTTCTCAACACTGCATTACAAAAAACTGTCAGGCTTCCTACCAGAAACATGTTTGACACCATTTAAATTGAAACTATTACAAAAAAAAAATAAAATATGTTAACTCCAATTTGATCAGATTTCTTTAAAAATAAAATACATTTTAGCAAGATATCGCCAGAAGAAAGCCTTGTTTGCCACAAAGGAGTGTATGTATCACCTTGTTACCTTAAGCAATGACAAAGCTAACACTAAACAGGCCCATTGTGGAACTGTAAAAATTGCACTGGTCCATAAAGGGTATACAGGGCACAAGAGCTAAAGTAACTATCAGAGATGACAGTGTTTGTCCCACCAGCATCAGCTGATTCCAGAATTCACTGAATTTGCCTTGGTTCCATCTCAATGCAAAAATGTATTTTAGGGATGTTATGGTTGATGTTGACACTACAGAAAAGTGGCCTCTGCTAGCGGCATTTTGGTGGCTAGGAGCAAGAGTAAAATTCTTTATAAAAATCTGCAAAAATATAATTCATAACAAAAAGGCGTATGCCCTCCCTTATGGTGTAAGTAGTAATTTTCCTCTTTTCCGATTTTTTAACGATTGACTGAATGGCTTATGTGGTGTAACAGATGTGTCCAAGGAATTTCAGATGCAATATAAATGCCAGATCTAAAGCAAAAAATCTTTCAGTGCTTCTACTAGTGTGTACTTTAGCATTCATCACACGATCAGTAATAAATGATAAATGAAAGAGCTGCTTGAAGAAAGGTGGTTTAGTCTGGGCTATAAAATCATAAAATGTCTCAAATGTTGATGAGTTAAAAACCACAAAGCAATGAAGGAAGTATGAAATATGTCACTGAAACATCCAAACCATTTTCACGGGAGTTTTTCCAAAACAGCACAATGGTATTCATCAAGCCAAAGAAACCAGAAGCCCAATCAGACATTACAGAGCACTGGTACACGGAAACAAGCCTAAATCTTGGCTTGGTGGAATTTAATAAGTACTGTAAATCTCAGGAAAAACAAAGTGTAATTTATCTGAAACTTAAAGAATTAAGGCCAACACTAATCATTTTACTTTTTGGTAGAGAGTGATTGTACTACCACGTGTGCAGATTTATAACTACAGAGTCTTACTGCAAATATCTACTATTCATATCCAGTTTTTATGGTCATCATCAGGACTTTAGGTATTGTGCAATATCTAGGAATTTTAAAGCTTCAGATAATGTTCTGGCAGTGTAGATGGTTAAACAGTTGTAATATAACAATGCGTTTCCAATGGAGGATGAAAGCTCAGCAAGGTAGGTTGAAAAACTTTTGACAAATATTTTTTGATTTATTGTCAGGAAATAAGTTCAGCATTAACACATGGACCCTACCAGGCTGTAATAGCAGTGTTGTGATTATGGATGCTTATTGTGTGTGCATGTTCATGTGTACATTGGGATAATAAAAAGACCTTTACCCAATGTTCAACTTCTGTTAACACCAGTCACGCTTGTCTAATTGAAAAACATTAAAACAGGGTAAGAAAGTCTGATTTAACATTTCGAAAGGGGCGAAGATTAGCTAGCAGAACGTAATCTGGAAGTTTGCCAACACCAAGTGTTGGGAGATTAGATATGGATAGGTTGTAGCGTGCAATTACTATCATTAGGCCAGTCATACACAGTTCAAATTGTTATTGTGCAGGCTGAATGTACCAAGTTGATAGATTGATCAGTTTAGGTACAACCAGCCTGCCGGATTTTCTTGCAATTGTCACTAGTGATAATCACCGTCTTCTCTCAGCGGGGATGGACTCCCCACGCCGGGAGCAGACAATAGCTTGGCAACACTGTCTGTCGATTGGGGAATCATGCAAATTTCTTTTTCTGCAACCCGTGGTGGCAGGAAAGAAATTCCCACTGTGTGTGGCCTGCCTTACACTCTATTAACATTTTTGGGTGCACTTATTAAATTGTAGTAAAAATTGTTTCAAAAGATAACAGAATGGACCAGCAGTGGATGCGTTCAAAGGCCACCAAACCCTTGCCAATACTCACCCTTATTCTTACTCTTGCAGATTCTACCCCAGCGGGTTGTCCTGCAATTGATACCTATATTAAAAAAAATCCATCATGATCATCAACTTTCAACACATACAATCAACAAACAAGCAAAATTATTAGCACACTCTCAACATGTAAATTCAACAAACAAGCACAACATATACATTACAATATTTTTTTACTATACCGTATATAAAAACAGTGTCAAAGCATTACACTGAGCTTTATTGTCCTACTATTCAATTTAGCAGGATATGTTAATCATTATTTAGATTTAACATGAGATTCATAGTGAACTCTACCAAGAATTATTCAAAATCAGATAAGTCTGATTTTACTGGCAAAGAAAGGACTACATATGGTAGCATATAAAATTTCACAAATATTCAGTACAAAAATTACATGAAAACATCTCAGACTGAAATAAGAACATAACATATCTGTACATATTACATGCTTCTTCACTGCACCCATCTACTACAGCATACACTTGCAGAGTTATTCTCAAATTTATTAACAAAAAAATGACACCTTTCTTTTCCAGCTAACTTTTTGCATGAAGGGGGAATTGGGTGGAAACTGGCCCTGAGTGCCCAAAACCATCTTTAGCACATCCATAAGCAGACACCACAATGAATTAAACATGGACTAATGGGAATATCTAGAGAACATCTAGAGCAGGGGTGTCAAACTCCATTTCATCATGGGCCACATGAGCATTGTGATTATCCTCAACGGGCCAATTGTATCTGTAAGACTAGATGTCCAGTGCACCCCCCCCCCCCCCCTTTACATCAGATTTTTTGTTTATTAAGGGGCCATTCACACATTTGCATGCTTTAACATTTTTAATGGGTTGAGATGCTTTGCGACAAACTATTAATTTTTAATGGACTCTAATTGTGTCTCAATGTTTGAAAAAAAAAAAAAAGCCATCTGTACTATTTTTTAAAAAGACAGCACAACACATAGCACATTTATATGTGTGCACTATAATCTATTATGATACCTTAAACAGTTTGATATTCTTTATATTCCCTTTTTGACACATTGTGCCACACATTAATAAAATAATGAAATAATAAATATGGCGAAGTGTAAGCTATTAGTAATTTAATGAGTTCAGAAAAAAAGTTTATAAGCTCCAATTGTAATTCCTGGGGTTAGCGCTTGCTGGCTTCAGGACACTCAGAGCAGTACCTCTTGTAGATGGAAATATTCTCTATGAGTGACAGATAAGGACAGAAGAGGGCACAATCTGAGTGTAGTAAATTAAAATATGCATTGTAAAAAAAGACAATTGGCAAGTCACATGAAAACAGAAGTAGTTTGCTTATCAGCATAGTTGGGCCTCTAATGGTGCAGACCTCAGTGCAGCAGGGGACAAGAGTCCAACCTAGGTATTGCGCAAGACTATCATCTGGATATACCTGTAAAAAGGCTCCTGGCTACCACATCTGGACCACAGGGGCTGCTCATTTTCAGATGGGACGCCTCATTTTCCACACTGAGTGATGTCACAGACTGCACATGCATGGGTAGAAAGAAATGGCCCTGTAAGTTGCCTATTTTATGTGTACCTGCCATCACTGTATATGCTGCACCTAGGTTGGCTCCCTCTGGTGCCCCTCAGTTTTCACAGGTATATCCAGCTGACAGCCTTGTGTAATCCCTGGACTGGACTCTGGTCCTATGCTACTGAGGCTTAACTATAATGAGGATCAAACTTTTATCAGTTTTCATGTGAGTTGCCAATTGTCTTTTTCACAATATTTTAATTTACTACACTCAGATCACGCCCTCTTCTGTCCTTATCTGAGTGCTGACTGCATAATTATTTTTCTGTTCACCAAAAACAGAAAAAAAGTGGGGGACCAAGCATATCTATTTGACATTTGGCAAGTGTTAATATTGGACTCAATAAAACAGAACATCCTAAATTAATGGAAGAACAAGTCAGTATGATAGATAAGGAGATTACAAAAGAGGAAGTGCGGCATGCTGTGAGATTATTAGCATCAGGGAATTTTGCTGGCCCCGACGGGTTTCCGTTGGAGGTATAAAATCTATACATAAATAATCTAGCACCAATTCACATAGGAATCTTTGCCAGATTAAATGTATGAAGCTTTAATGGTGCTTATACCAAAGCCAGATAAAGATCCAAGTGAATGTGCCTCGTATAGGCCAATTTCATTGCTTAACAGTGATTATAAAATACTGGCGAAGATCTTAGCAGGAAGGCTTAATAACATAATTTTATCAATTATTCATAGTGATCAAACTGGCTTTAAGCCAGGAAAGTCAACATCAATATAAGACCACCACAACTGATGGCACAAATGAAGGAATACATACAAGAGTCGAGTGTCTTGGCATCTTTGGATATGACCAGGGCATTTGACTCCATTGAATGGTTGGTTTTTTTAGAAATCATTGGAACAGTTTGGGTTCGGAGAAAAATTTAGATAATGGATAGCAATAATCTATAGTCCATCTCGTTCAACTCTTGGTGAATGGATTAATGTCATCCACGATAAGATTAGAGAGGGACAAGACAGGGATGTCCTCCATCTCCCCATCTTTTTGCTATAGAAATAGAGATGCTTGCTTTGAGGTTCAGGAAATCAGAGGAACAATAAAGGAATAGTAACGGGAAATAGGAAGGAGCTCATTTGTCTTTATGTGGATAATATAATACTGTATATGGGAGACAAGCAACTCCTAAACAGAAGCAACGAAACTAATAAATATGTTTGGGAAATATTCAGGATTAAAAATCAATTGGCAGAAATATGTTTTAATGCCACTTGGACATGATATGCAGAGAAGCGTGGAGCAATTTCCCTTGTTGAAGATAGTGAATTCATTTAAATATTTGGGTATTCAAATTCCGTTGGATCCCGAGGAAGCGCTGGCAATGAATGTAAATCCTCTATTAGAACAAATTAAACGCAAGTTGAGAATATGGTCAAAGCTACCACATTCAGTGGCAGGAAGAATAAATGTAATTGATAGTGTTTCCCAAATGTTTATATGTATATTCTCACATTACATAGTTACATAGTTACATAGTAGGTGAGGTTGAAAAAAGACACACGTCCATCAAGTCCAACCTATGCGTGTGATTATGTGTCAGTATTACATTACATATCCCTGTATGTTGCGGTCATTCAGGTGATTATCTAATAGTTTCTTGAAGCTATCAATGCTCCCCGCTGAGACCACCGCCTGTGGAAGGGAATTCCACATCCTTGCCGCTCTTACAGTAAAGAACCCTCTACGTAGTTTAAGGTTAAACTTCTTTTCTTCTAATTGTAATGAGTGGCCCCGAGTCTTATTAAACTCTCTTCTGCGAAAAAGTTTTATCCCTATTGTGGGGTCACCAGTACAGTATTTGTAAATTGAAATCATATCCCCTCTCAAGCGTCTCTTCTCCAGAGAGAATAAGTTCAGTGCTCGCAACCTTTCCTCATAACTAAGATCCTCCAGACCCTTTATTAGCTTTGTTGCCCTTCTTTGTACTTGCTCCATTTCCAGTACATCCTTCCTGAGAACTGGTGCCCAGAACTGGACAGCATACTCCAGGTACGGCCGGACTAGAGTCTTGTAGAGCGGGAGAATTATCGTTTTATCTCTGGAGTTGATCCCCCTTTTAATGCATGCCAATATTCTGTTTGCTTTATTAGCAGCAGCTTGGCATTGCATGCCATTGCTGAGCCTATCGTCTACTAGGACCCCCAGGTCCTTTTCCATCCTAGATTCCCCCAGAGGTTCTCCCCCCAGTGTATAGAGTGCATTCTTCAGTAGTTAAACCAAAATCCATATTTAAAAAGTTAAAACTCGCAATTTATAAACTTGATATGGGCTAATAGTAGATCCAAACTTAAAACATTACAATGACCGAAAAATTAAACAGGGATGGCAATTCCAGATATATATTTATATTACCTGGCAAGGCAGTTAAAACAGCTACAGACATGGATAAGACAGGAAAGAGCAGGAGTGGAAAAATACCTACTGGAAATACTTCAGGTAGAAGATTTAGTGGCAAGACTGGAGAGGCACAATCAGCAAGGTTACCCAAAATTAAGATTCCCACGTTTACAATGGCATGAGTGGTGTGGAAAAAATCAAATAGTAGGGTTTATTTATTTCAGAATTATCTGAAATGATTAAAAGACCAGTGCCTTGTACCCCTGAAGTATGCTTGTTGGGGGTGTTGAATGATTTAGAATGGTCAAGACAAGTAAAAGATCTTTTTGCAAAAAAACCTTTTAAGGCTCGAAAGCAAATTGCAAAGAGATGGATGCAAGTTATAACTCCTATCAGAGAATGGATGAATGCAGTTAACTTTTTCATATGCTATGATATGGATATGTATGAAAGTAGGGAACCTACAGAAATATCAGAACATTTGGAGTAAATGGTGTAGTATGGAAGGGACTAGTGAGAGATAGAGTAGATCAGAACAGAATGATTAAATGTAGAAAATTGAGAATGTAATTTTTATTATGCATGTTTTTGATATGCATTAAAGAGTATTTTAAAAAAATATTGGACTGTCTTGCATTATAAATATATGTAGTTTTTCGTGTTAATTTTTTTTTTTAAATGTCATTCGTTGTTGCTTTTTTTTGTCATTCTGCACTCACTGTATGGGAACTGTTTATAACAGTGGTAGTTCCCTTGCCTCTATGCTGTTAAAAGGAAGCTGGAAAATTAAAATTATGTACAAATCGAAGGTCAGTCATCGCCTCTCCCATACATGACTGCTTAAAAAACTATAAACACACCCTGTACCTTTATAATAAAGACTAAATATTCAGATTCCTGCATAAGCTATAAATTGATGAGTTTTCTTTAAGGTTTGTGGCCTTTTTAGATGTACAGTATATTCCAGTTAATATTGAATCTATGAAATAAGCAAAATTATTTTACTGGAAATATTTTTTTATTTATGACGTCCTTTAGGAAAATACAATGTAGCAGCAAATACAAAACATCAATCATGTTTAGTGACCTGAAAACATTGTATGGTCTGGTCTAATGTTGTCACCACTGACAAACTGTGTTTATCAATGCCAGATAAGAACAAAACCTGTTTCAGTAAGGGAGCTGCTTATTGAAAACAGATTTGTAAGCAGACCACACCTCAGTCTGGGACAGTCTTTTTAGCTCAGGGGAAAAAAGTTGAACTTCTGCGCTTTTCTTAATTAGGAGGTAAAAAGTGTTATTTTGTCTGCAATCAGTGGGAACTTTTGTTTTATTTAATAACATTCAGCACGCACAAAGAAGAGAAACCACCATTATCTCAACAAAACGAAACAGTGTCTCAAGCTGTGCTACACAGCCATTAATCTGTGGTTATGTTTTCACATGTTTGTGGGTTTGAAGCATGTTAAACCAGAGTAGCACCAGAAGACTGCTGGCAAGACGATTAATTTAGAAATCCCTACTCACAATAAGTAGTAAAATAAATTACGCTAATTTTTTTTAAAATAAGCTTTTTTTTTATTTGAAGATTGTTTATAGGAGGAACTAACCAGTTTGTAATTCCTTTCTTTGCATTTTTACATTGCTAGGTTGTTTGAGAACTATCTGACATTTTTGTGCATGGGAAAAAACACAGTGATGCTCCTGCCCCTCACAATGCAGTGCTCAGTACCACTAGCCAGGATTAGGCACAGCCACTTGTGGCTGGGTGGAGCATGCATTGGCCAGTTTCCAGTGCCCCTTTCGTGTCACCTTCCCCACCACAGGGGAAATCAAGAACTTAAAGTGCATGCCCTAATGTGAACCCGTTACTATGCCCCAGTATAGAAAAAGCACAGGCTCAGTTAAAGCCCAAGTCTAGAAATTACAAAAAAAATAACCGTGGAGTGTGGATATCGCTATGCACTGTGCGTTACAATGGTATTCCATACGGTGGCCTGCATGTTACAGGACATTTGCAAAATGGCATGCTGCAGTGTGGATCCTATGGCTTTCAACACAGTTCAACATGTTTAACACAGCAGAGAGAACCCAATGTCTGGAGAGAGGCCAGTCACAAGACTTTGCCAGTTCATGCAACTGGGCTCGCCCATTTTTTTCCACCTTCATTCAATAGTACTCACTCAGCTGGTTTAAGAATCACAAAAACAGAGGAGTGCTTAGCACATTCATAAAGCAAATTGCTATGCTTTATCAACGTGTCTTTTTTGTTGTAGCGTTGAGTATGCACCATTACCATCTAAATTTAAGATGCTACTAGAATGGTGCTTAGTCCATTAAGAATTTGTGTAGAGCAAGGGTGCTGAAAACTGCTCAGATATGTGAAGATACTGCTAGGTGCCTACTAATCACTGCCAGCAGTGTTTTTTTAAAATAAAATTTACAGTGAGTCCTGAATATTAGAGAAAATGCAAACATTTCTCAAATAAGAACTTCTGTATAGGCATCATAGGCATTATAAATTTGCAAATTCTGTTATGTAAAACAAAAACACACACACATTAGGCTAAATATCTTTCTTAAACATTTTCTTATTTGTGACATAATAAAAGGACCATGGATAGGATTTCAAGGTTTCCTGCTACTAATGGTTGTTAATCAAGAATACAGAAAATATACATCTTCACAAGTACAGAGACAATGGATCCCATTAGGAGCACTTTTAGAAAAGCGATGGATGGTAAGATATCTACCAAAGAATGATGGGCATAAAGACATTACATGCCTGAAATTTGGCACCTGCACTTGACAAATTCCCCCCTCAACAAAGAAGGTCGGAAGAGCTAATTCACATGGCCTAGGGTAGACCTAAACATCACGATTTTCATATGTGGGTTGAAATGCTATGGCACTTTTACTACAGATATCCTAAGTGGCCCCCTTCCTGTGATGAGCTTTTGCATAAAGTAATATACTTACCTGTATAACAGGTCTCTAACAATCTTTTTATGGATTTCTCCAAGCCATTTTGAGTTTCATTCAAAATCCTTCTATTTCTGCAAGAATGGATAGTCTTAACTCTATAGCCTTCCAATGGAATGATTCTCTCCCTGCTAAAGGGCGTTCTACTGAAAGCTATAGAGTCCAGCCATGCATGTATGGGGGACTGCAATGCATGGCTAAAGAGACTCTGCAGCTCCAAGCAAGTTTAAAATTATGAAGATCTCCAGAAAAAAATACACATTACAGCTAAATATATTGCAACAAAATTATTACAGCTTGGGGAGAAGGGTGAACAAGGTAAGTGAACTAGAATTGCCCTTGGTTTAAATACAAAAAGGTAAATTTATTAATACTGGGACAGAAAAAAAATCTTAGTAGAAGCTGTTCATGGCAATCAGCTTCCCTCCACCTTCAGCTTGTTATGTTTTGAAAATGAAAGATGGAAGATGTTTGCCATATACAGGTGTCTTCAGATTCTGTCTGCTCCAGTTTTGGCAAATTCCAATCCAGATTTGTTGCCCACAGCAATCTTCTTAGAAGGCAAAACCTGGATCTATTAGTAATTCTAAATTAATTGTTTAGGAGGAAATTGGTCTTAAATGTTACAATACCTAAAAACAAAACAATTACATTTTATAAAAGGCTATGTGGGAATGTTACTCCCACACAATTACAGTAATAGTTTTGTACCTGGTTGCTTTTCTCAGCCTGATTATTCCTGTTGGAGTCCGGAAAATGGATGTGGCAGCCAGTTTCTTCCATTACTTTCTTGATGTTGTTCCCTCCTTTACCAATGACATGCGAATGCTCTGTGTGAGAAACGTCCATCTTCAATGTGACACGGTTACTCTAGTGGAAAACAAGTAATTTCCTGACAATCAACCACAGGTTTACAGTACAATTTATCATTACATATTGTAAACAATTGTATATATCAGAAGAAAGTAGTACAGGTTAGAATTCGAAGATAAAAAAAAAAAAAAAAAAAAAAAAAAAACACAAATCAGGTGGACAATACTTCAATGAATAACAAAATTGTCTTGGGGCGACGGCTATTTTTTAATATACACTATATATGGCATCATATTTACCATAATACGCACATGATTAATCAGATGTGACAAACCATCTATTGACATAATTTAGGAAAACTGAGAATTCTGACAAAGTAGTAAACTCCATCCTTCCAAGCCTTTCCTGCCACTAGGGAAGGTGAGAATTGCGTCTTAAGGAATGCCCTCTAGGCCAACATCTAGGGTCTCCCTTTGCCTTAGTCTTCTGCTGGCAGCAATGTTAAACAGCATAGGGATGCAAAAGCTCTGTTTGCCTACATACTAAAACCAAGGGAAGCTTTTATGGGGCATGTTGGCATTTTAGGTTGTCTATCTGTCACAGGACAGCTCTGGGGATCATGGCTTTTGTCACACATAGCTATGGCACATGCAAATTCTAATCATAAAACTTGCAACAGTAGAGCCTAGCAGGACACTATCTGCATGTTCTCCCTGTGCTTGCATGACTTTCCTCTAGGTATTCTGGTTTCCTCCCAAAACCCAAAGACATGCTGGTAGGTGAATATGCTCCTGTCTAAACTGGTCCTAGTATTTGTATTTAAGACCAGCATCTTAGAGTGTAAGCTCCTCGAGAGGAGTGACTGATGTAAATTGGATAAATTGTCAGCACTATATAAATACCTGTATTAAATAAATAAATAAATAAAATGGCCAACCTGTCTCAATTAACACCTGGACTGTCATAATTCTGGTTTTAAAAACACATACATGTATAATTATGAGTTTAATGTATACACCACATACATGTTAATGCTATAAACCTTAAATTTAAAGTTTTAGTTAAAGCATTCCTTGGATTACTACACAATAAGACACTGCAGTTACACAATACAGCGAGGTAACATCCAAATCAAAAACTATATGGGTGAAACTTTTTTTTTAAAATTATAATTCTGAGATGTAACTAACCTAATGAATAGTATAAACCACTTCACTGCAAACAGTTTGGTTGTGCGAGTCTGTTATTTTTCTGTCGGTCTGTCTTTAAGTTTACGTTTTTAAACTGATAATTAAATGTTTATTTCCAAGAGCAAAGATTGTATAAAAATGATAAAGGTTATTCTGTGAGGAATGTTTTCAAATACACCAAGGGCTAGTTCACACCATGAATTGCACAGGAATGCGCTTGTGTGTTCCTATGCAATGCGATTTCAGTCCATTAATTTAAATGGGATGAAATCACGCCAGACCGCACTAAAAGTAGTGCATGAACTGCAGTGCGTTTTGAATGTGACGCTCGAAATGCTAACAGAACACAAGTTTCCAGCACCATATTTTGGAGTGGACGGGCCCTGAGGGTTTTCAAAAAACAGACAGAGTATTGGTAACTGTAAGCGCAAACACACAAGTCCATATATAACAGGAGATATAAAGGGCTGAGCAACTTAGTCCATAGGGGACAGGCTGGAAGTCCAAGGGTTAAGTGGTAACCGGTAATGTAATGGTTAAAGTAGGCGGCTGCTGAGCCAGTTTTCAAAAAACAGCACAGCCCAAGTGGTCTCCTTTCAGCAATGACGTTTCTAATTGAAACTTGGGATTGAGCCATGCAGGGGGAGGGGGAGTGTATCTGACAATTTGTACGTTTTTGTGTAAATTTAAGCTTACACTTTTGAGCGCTGAAAACAAAGGTAGAAATCGAGAAACAATTGTAATTTTTTTTTATTTTTTGAAAAAACTCATAGTTTTTCAGAGAATAAGAGCTTAGTACAAACTCCAGGCAGCTACAATTGTAGTATTTCATTTAGAAACAAACAGTTATCAAAATATATGGAAAACCTATATTATATATATATATATATATATATATATATATATATATATATATATATATATATATATATATATATATTTATTAACAATCCTGATCCAATGCTGTGCCTGTGTGCAGTGGCTCTCCTCTTTGTTTATAGAGGCAGAAAATACTGTAGCTGCTGACTTTTAATATTAGGACACTTACCTGTCCAGGGATCCCACAATATTGGCACCCCAGACGATTTTTCAATCAGGTTTCGGGTGCTGCTGCTGCCGCCATTACTTGTATGGGAGGCCGGTACAGCTGATCCCCTACTGCACATTATTATTATACAGGATTTATATAGCGCCAACAGGTTGGGGGCGGGGGTTTGCCTACTATGCATCGGCATCATGATCGGATGCCCTGCTCAGTGCAATAACATGCCTGAGCATTGAGCAGATTCCCTCTTTCTATCCAATTGGGGCTCATGGTGTTGGTGGGAACCTGCCCCTTTCCGGGGATCTAAGCTGCTCAGGCTGGCCAGCTGACCATTTCACATGGACCATTCGCACAAGCAGGATCATTCACCACCAGGTAGGCCTATGGTCAAAGAACCACACACAAGGTAATTGAGTCTGACTCACAGTCACTAAAACATTTTCTTTTTGGGTTAATTTTAGTTCTACATCACACAGTCCACCATGTAATGGTGGTTTTGTTTTTTGTTCCATTTTTTGCAGGTACATGCATACATAATTTCTTTGTAGTTTTTTTTTTTTTAGCTAACACACTTCATATCATCACAGCAATCATCACCATTCATCATTTCATTCACTCACAGGTATAGGCTCATGCTATTAATTAATACATTTACTTCACACATGGTTTCACTTTTATACCCTTGCAGAGCAGTGTGGACTGTTAAGCATACACCAGATTCACATGGTCGTGACATGGTCGCCTGGTCTTCACCTGGCTGCTGTCTCTGGTCTGGATGGGACTCCTCACCTCAGCCCCAGGGGAGATGATCATCCCTATCCTGTCTTCCCTTGGACACCATTGGGCCGTATTGTAAGTTACACACCTTTATTCTGAGAGATTGTTCTCCGCTTAAAGGATAACCTATATTTACAGATATTACTGATTTCATTTCAGGAGCATTTTACTCCTAAAGATTGGCATGAGCCATGGAACGTGCGCTGAGTTACATCGAACTGATGCCTAGACAAGTTTGGCTCATCATGAGCAATCGATCATGTTCATTGAATTTTCATGAATGGATGAGTGTTTTTATGTAACTGTAATGCTAATTATGTTGTATTGTATTTTATTTTGTATAACAACTATGCATTCATACAAGTGTATCATAGTACATTATATCCTGTATTACAGATTGACACACTCTATAACGCGATTTGTTAATAAATAATTTTATGAACGATTTGAATAAGGTATCAATTTCAGTGACATGCCTCACACAAAGTCCCATTTCTTTCTCCTTTCTGTTGTTCATTTAGCGCCAACAGTTTGCATAGTGATTAACAAAATGAAGGCAGACATTACATTTACAGTACAATTTGGTATAAGAGGAATCAGAGGGCCCTGTTCGTTACAGCTTACAATCTAGGAGGGAGGGTAAATTGATACAAAAAGGTAATGGCTGTGGAGGATGAGTTAATGGAGAAAGTAAAAAGGAAGAAAAGCAGCGCCGACCTAAGTGTAGTACTGTAGCATAAACATTTATTACAGGTTAAAATGCACTCACTCACTCAGAGTAAGGTAGATACAGGCACATCAAGTAAAAAATCAGTCCGGGAAGCTGTGTGGTGGGCAGCAGGGCTCCACAGGGGGCGATCCTGAATGCTGGAGTGTGTTACACTTGTCTCCTTGTCCCGTCTGACGGCGCAGGTGGTAACCAGTGTCACAGGCTGGGTTGAGACAGGTACAGCGTGGATCGTCTGTTAAGTTGTATTTCCCGGGTATCAGTGACGCTGGGGGCGTGCACGCGTTCGGAGCATGCGTGCTCCTTCATCAGGCATAGCGTCCATTAATTTCGGAAGAGGTATAAGAAGGGCGGGCGGGCCAATAGCATCATTGGCTCCGCCTACCTCGTATTAGGCTTAAGGGAACCGTGGGAGGGGTGGACAGTGTTGAGGAACATGATGACAGAATAGGGGGTGGAGAGTGGAGGAGACAAGGAGGAAATAGCAAGGGAGGTGAACAAGTGTGTGGAGAGAGGGGGGAGGGAGAGAAGAGCAGAGGGACGTGATAGCATGGATATGTGCTTATTAGAAGGCAGTTGCTGAGAGGTGGATGAGGACGGGATGAAGAGTGGGAGGGTGGGATGGGGTGATCTCATGGCAATGGGATGACGAGGATAATATGTGGATAATATGTGAAAAAAAGGGAAAATTAGAAAATTGTAAAAATTAAAAAGTAATCTAAGAAAAATCTATATATGTAGTAAAATAAAAATAAATGGGAGTGATGATGGGATGAAAATGGGAGAAATAGGAGGGGTTTTTTTTAAAATGAAGGGAGTTGTGGACTTATAAATGGGTAGGGAATTGTATATAATAAAATATGAAAAATGTGGAAAAGGAATGTATATATAAAAATATACATAAAAAAGATGTACATAAAAAAATATATATTAAAAAAAAAAAAATGTATATAGAAAACGCATAAAAAACATATACACACACATACATACATATATATACACATATATATATACATATACATATATATACACACACATACATGCACATGCGCATGCGTTGGGTGGAACCAGGGCATGTATGGGCACATGCCGTGGTGGGTGTTGGTTTCTAGTGGGATATAGGGGTAGAACCTTAGAGTGGAAGAATTATAAAGGGGGGAATAGAAAGAGAAAAAGGGGGGGCAAAGGGGGGGAGACACATCAGGGTATAGAGGGGTGTTATTGTTGGGGGGGGGGGAAGGGTGGTGGGGGAGGTGTGGGGCGTGTGTTGGGGCTGTGAAAGAGGGGATCTGGGCATGATTGAGGATGGATTTTTAGAGGACTGGGTTGACTTCTATTTCTTCATTCAGGCCTCCAGGCGCAAGGGCGCCAAGGGTATATATCCAAAAAGTTTCTCTTTCACAGAGAAGTTTGAAACGCTCTGTGGGGGGGAGGGTCCTGGGTATTTGTTCGATGACCCATACTAGTATACCATTGGTGGAGCCTTGGTGGTACTCTTTGAAATGTCTGGGGATGGTTAGATTAAGGTTTTCCTCTATAGATCTGCGGTGTTCGCCAAATCTTTTCCTAAGTGTTCGGATGGTTCGACCAATATAGAGTAGGTTGCAGGGGCAACGGATGCCATAAATTACTAAGTCTGAGGAACAATTGAAAAATTCTCTGAGTTGGTAGGTGTTTCCTTTTGTGGTGAAAGATTTTTGGCGATGGGGGACAAATTTGCAGGTGAGACATTTGATCTTTTTGCATCGATACATGCCGTTTAATGAGAGGAAGGTCCGAGATGGGGTGGGTCTGTTACGTGTAGTTTTAAGCTTGCTTGGGGCAATAAGGCTTTTTATGTTTCTGGCTTTGCGGTATGTGATCTTGGGTACAGTGTGGATGGATGATTTTAGCATGGGATCCTCCAGTAGAATGTCCCAGTGCTTTTTGAAGATTCTTTCCATTTTTTTGTATTTTGAGTGAAATTGGGTGATGAACCTGGTGGTGTGGGGCTGGGGGGGGGGTGGTGGGTTGGGTTGGTGGTTCTGTATGGGAGGGAGAGTCATTTTCTAGAAAATTGGCGAAAGCTTCTTCGATTAGATCTGGGGGGTATCCTTTTTCTAGGAATTTGGTTTTGAAAAGGTTGCCTTGTCTGATGTACTCGGAGTTGTGGGTGCAGTTGCGTTTTAGGTTGAATTGGCTTTTTGGGATATTAGAGATCCATCTGGGGTGATGGCAGCTTTGGTAGTGTAGATATGAATTGCCTGCTGTGGGCTTTATGTAGTTTTTTGCATAGATCGTATTTTCGGTGTGACAGAGCTCAAGGTCCAGAAAGGCCAAACTCTCTGGGCTGCACGCGGATGTGAAGGAGAGGCCTAAGTTGTTGGAGTTGCAATAAGTTACAAAATTGTCAATGGGTGGTCCGGTTGTGTCCCATATGATGATAATATCATCTATATATCGACCCATGTGTATATGTATGTATGTGTGTATATATGTGTATATGTTTTTTATGCATTTTTTATGCGTTTTTTATGCATTTTCTATATACATTTTTTTTTTTTTTTTTTTTTTTAATATATTTTTTTATGTACATCTTTTTTATGTATATCTTTATATGTATTTTTATATGTATATTTTTATATATACATTCCTTCTTTTCCACATTTTTCATATTTTATTATATACAATTCCCTACCCATTTATAAGTCCACAACTCCCTTCATTTTAAAAAAAAGCCTCCTATTTCTCCCATTTTCATCCCATCATCACTCCCATTTATTTTTATTTTACTACATATATAGATTTTTCTTAGATTATTTTTTAATTTTTACAATTTTCTAATTTTCCCTTTTTTTCACATATTATCCACATATTATCCTCGTCATCCCATTGCCATGAGATCACCCCATCCCACCCTCCCACTCTTCATCCCGTCCTCATCCACCTCTCAGCAACTGCCTTCTAATAAGCACATATCCATGCTATCACGTCCCTCTGCTGTTCTCTCCCTCCCCCCTCTCTCCACACACTTGTTCACCTCCCTTGCCATTTCCTCCTTGTCTCCTCCACTCTCCACCCCCTATTCTGTCATCATGTTCCTCAACACTGTCCACCCCTCCCACGGTTCCCTTAAGCCTAATACGAGGTAGGCGGAGCCAATGATGCTATTGGCCCGCCCTTCTTATACCTCTTCCGAAATTAATGGACGCTATGCCTGATGAAGGAGCACGCATGCTCCGAACGTGTGCACGCCCCCAGCGCCACTGATACCCGGGAAATACAACTTAACAGACGATCCACGCTGTGCCTGTCTCAACCCAGCCTGTGACACTGGTTACCACCTGCGCCATCAGACGGGATAAGGAGACAAGTGTAACACACTCCAGCATTCAGGATCGCCCCCTGTGGAGCCCTGCTGCCCACCACACAGCTTCCCGGACGGATTTTTTACTTGATGTGCCTGTATCTACCTTACTCTGAGTGAGTGCATTTTAACCTGTAATAAATGTTTATGCTACAGTACTACACTTAGGTCGGCGCTGCTTTTCTTCCTTTTTATCTCCCTCCAAAGGTGAATTCTGCCCTTCAAGCAAGCTGCCTCCTGTGTTTGTATCTGCATCTCTCCCCCTGAGGTCATAGACCTATACTCTGCATTCCCCCCTCCCCCCCCCCCTCTCCACTCATTTCATCCCAGTTTTTATGCCTGGACTTTTGTTCATCAACCCAGCACCATCCCTGGACTTTTTTTTACCATTTTTCATATTTTATTTTTCATTTTTTATTTTCTATTATCATTATTTTTACCATACAAATGTATTGTAACTCACACATGACTGTTATTTAAATTGACATCTTTTAATTCTTTATTTTTTTATATAACTTACTATCCCTTTGTATATTGCTCACCCCTATCCATAGCTGTCGTCCCCTAGCGCAACAAAATATTGTAAATTATAATGGAGAAAGTAAAACAGTGTATTAGTTAGAAGCAGGATAAGCTTCTTTAACGAGAAAGGTTTTCAGGGATCATCTAAAGATGGATAGATTAGGGGACAGTCGGACAAATTGGGATAGGGCATTCCAAAGGATGGGAGATGCTCTGGAGAAATCCTGGAGGCGAGCATGGGAGGAGGTGACAAGGGAGCTAGAGAGCAGGAGGTCTTGGGAGGACCGAAGAGAGCGGCTTGGTTGGTATTTTGAGACTAGGTTAGTGATGTAGCTGAGGGAAGAGTTGAGGATGGCTTTGTAAATTATGGTTAGTACTTTGAATTTTATTCGTTGGGTGAGTGGAAGCCAGTGGAGGGATTGGCAGAGAGGGGTGTAGGACACGAACGGTTGGGTAAGGTGGATGAGTCTTTCAGCAACATTCATTATGGACTGAAGGGGGGATAGTGTATGTAAAGTTAATCCAATGAGGAGTGAATTGCAGTAGTCGAGGCGAGAGATAACCAGGGAGTGAATTAGAAGCTTGGTAGTGTCATTGGTACACGTAGCACACTGCGCTTTATGAATGGCCCAGCGACGGTGGAAGGAGGAGGGGGCCAAACTTCTGGGGGAACTAGCCGCAGCGAGGTCTCCCGGAAGTAGCGACGGGTACCTGTTAAAAACAGGTGCCTGCTCCCCCCTCCCCCCTCAAAGGTGCCAAATGTGGCAGCAGAAAGGAGGTTGGGCGGGGGTGGAGGAAGCAAACAAGTCGAGCTTCCTCTTTTAGGTTGAGCTCTGCTTTAAAAATAAAAATAAAATAAAAAAGTAAGCTTTACAATCACTTTACCTTACCTTTGTATCCAAAACAGACATTATTCTTTCCTTTGCTTCTTTTACATTCTCTCTCTTGCCAGATACTTTAATGTGAGGATCTACAAATAAAATATAAATTGCAATTAAGAGGCTGTGGGCAAAGAAATTAGTTGGTGTTGACTGAAAATTTTTAATACAGAATAGCCTACAGCAATTACAAACAGCTTTCAGTAAAATTTGAAATCTAGTTTTAAAAATGCTAACTCCATGGCTTTCATGGTAAACTAATGGTTTTAATACAGCTGTGTCAGAGACAGATGAGGAGAATTACTTGTTAATGCTGGCTGCACGCTGACACAGCGACTCAGACTTATAACCAGATACAGCAAGAGAACTAGAATTTCTGAAAGAGGTCAGCAATTTCAGAGTAAACACTACTCTTAGGCCACGTTCACATCTGGCGATTTGGGAAGCAGGAGCTTCTTTTGGGAAACAAGATTTCTCTGGTGGCAAAACTGCACCGCATTTGAAGTGCCATTAAAAAGCAATGACATCCAAACACACGTGGTGCATTTTGCCACTATATACTAGTAGTGCGATTTGGAATGGTCACAATTCTGCCCGCAATCCTGAATTGCCAGATGTGAACTGAGAAAAGTTAACTTTTGAGGTTCCCAGCAAGATCATTAAAATGTATAGGATTTATTTTTATATTTTCATTTTGGATAGAGTGTGGAAGGGTTTGATTATTTTCCATTTTTTTATTTGTGCCCTCATTGGGGAGATTGATCTATGATCCATATTAAAGTGGATGTAAACCCAATTCATGAAATTTGAGCTGGGCACATATATCTGAAGTGTTTTCTCATCTCTCTCCAAAGAACTATGTCCTGTGGCTCTCTTGCTCCGTAGCTCTGTTATCAGCCTGATAACTTCTCACATGTTCTCCGAGACGGTTGATAGAAGTGTTTGTCGGAGGAGGTTCAATAAATAGATTAGCATTCAGCTTGCCGTCTAAGAGCAGACCTCTGCACATTCCTTTCTTCCTTTGTCTATGAGGAGAGAGGGTGTGTGCCTCTCCTCCAATCGGCTGTCTTGGCTGCATGCCAATAATCCACTCCCAGTGCTGACCAGGAAGAGAAAAACGTTAACAGGAAGAGCACTTTCTAAAGGATATATACAGATGAAGACAGCAGATATACATGTAAAACTTATGTAGGGAGATTTGTTTAGTCTCTATATATCATCTGAGGCTGTTCACTGGGTATGTGTGGAGGGTTTACATCCACTTTAACCATTGTCACAGAGAGGCAAGGTGAAATTCAAAATTTTAGAGTCATTACGAGAGCAAAAAGGTGAGGGGAAATCTTCCAAGGGGACAAATATTCTTATGACAACTATGATGGAAATTCCCACAAGGTTTGGGAGATTCTCTCACTTTGTCGTGTTCCCATGACAGGAAGTGGGGAGAAATCTCCCTAGCAGGACACAAAGCATAAAAAAAAAAAAGTTTTTAACTATACATAAACTTGATTAACCACATGTACCCAATTAATGAATTTTAGAGTAGGAAACGTAAAAGTCTACGGCACACTTTCAGTTAGACAACTCATGCCTCAAAGCACGCAGCAAAATATGACACACACACAAAGTAAAAAAGAACGAATGAAGTAGCTATGCTAAGGGTAACTAAGGTTGCAGCTATGCCACTTCAAATTCCTACAAAAATAGTCCATTTCCAGTTTTAAAAATGGAGTTTAGAAGTATAAATTGTACACCGATTGTAGTGGTTTCTCTGGATGATTTAACATGTTATGAACAAGAGCCTGTGGCTCAACTACATAGAGCCCCTTAATAGTTTTAATTTGCTTATGCCCAATTCCACACAGCTTATATATGAGCAAGACTCTACACCTCTTCAGCATGGTCCAACCAACTGAACATAAACAGAATAAATCATTAAAAAAGGCAAAAAAGTAAAGCAAACCGACACAATACTCTGTACCGACTTCAAATTAAAGAAGGAACGAAAGAAAGAAAACAAAACACAAAAAACAAAAAAAAACACAAAAAACATTTTAGTCCAACTGCTAACCCAAACAATGACAAAATTACAATAACCGTGTCATATGTTTACATTTCTACATCCTTCTAATATAAGTGTGAATCTGGTCAATTAAAAAAAGACAAATTTTCAACAAGTCAGAATGTTTGTTTTCCACTGACCAATTATATATTCTCAATTTGATAGATGTTGCTCATATTTCAGATAATTCTCAAAATTAAATGATTTGGATACATTTTATAGAATTAAAAACCCATTCTAAAATGCTTACACCTGAAATTGCAATTATGTCCATGTATATGCCAATATATACAGTGCATTATACAACACAAAAAGCATCAAAATATGCAGAAAAGGGAACAATTTTCATGAGATTTTTTTAAATAAAACCCAAATACAAACCCAGGGCAAAAGCAGCACTGGTTAATGTACAAGTAATTCTGAAGAGACATGAAATAAATACAATACTTTAGTTCTGCATACCAGTTTCAAGCATACAGTGCCGAGCCATAAAATGGTATAAAAATGTAATAGGCCAGAATGAATCCTTTCGAAGACATTTAGCCCTAATGAAAAGCAGAAGTGGAATTTTTAAATAGCAAGAACCTAAACGTGAATTATTCATATCATGG
Organism: Lithobates septentrionalis; assembly: GCA_037952835.1. Taxonomy (NCBI): domain Eukaryota; kingdom Metazoa; phylum Chordata; class Amphibia; order Anura; family Ranidae; genus Lithobates; species Lithobates septentrionalis. Next base: position 15,770,017 of record JBBDGP010000229.1, read on the forward strand.
GCTTAAAGTGCAGGTTTTAAAATGACTTTGTGTATTCTTTACATGATCGGCCATTTGAAGTAATTTAGTCTCAGACGTATTGGGAACATGTACAAAGGGACATGCTATTTCCACTTGTGTTTAAAGAACAGAGATCCTTTCTGCCAGGAGAAGAATATAGGGATGTATAGACATTTGACGCAGCCAGCAAAAGTTTCAAAGGCTTGCATAGAGGCTAAATCACCTAGATGTCAAAACACAAGAAGTTATTACAAATGCTTTAAAACTTTTGTGCATGTTCTGTTTCAAAGAAAATCTACAGTGAGGCTAGCCATGTATAACACACAACTGGATAGTGAAAGACATGCCCTCCTTATGGAAACCCAACTCTTGTATTTAAACTCATTCTGCAGGCTCTGTCTACCTGCTGAGGGAATGTAGGCTGTATGGCTTGTTAAATCCCTACCAAAATTTATGGATAACCCTGAATCTAATGCTGTAAAATAGTTACCAAGGTGTTTCCTAATTCCCAGTAGCACCCTTTCTATGAGCCATTTGCAGCCTCATACATGCACACCCTAATGGAGTAAATGCACAACACAGAATTTTGCAGCAAGAGGCTCAACTCTCATACATTACCCCTATTAAAAGTCAAAAATATCTTGCTGCAATGAACATTAGCCTCACATTCAAGAAAATTTGTACAGGAAAAGACGGCTACCATTGCCTTATACAGGATTCAATAACCCAAAACAATTTGGCAGACAGGCCTTTCAAATGCTAATGCAAAGAGCAGCTCTAGAAAACAAGTAGACCAGTAAAGAACGAGTATACTACTGCAATGGTATAGAAAAGTCCAGCTAAATGAAATATGTTTATTTCCAGGTAGAAATGGTTGGCTCTGGTCACAATTTCACCAATCTAATCTGTATAACCACAACAAGGTTACAATGAACAACATCCAGGGCCTGGGTTCTATTGTAAATATCCCTAAGGGACAAATATTCCAAGCACTAATGGTTCATGAGAAAAACCATGTACAGTGCTATGTACAGAGTAGCAATAATAAATAAATTTAAAATATTCAGATGAGATTTTAGGTGTTTTTATTAAAGGATTCAGATAATCTGAATTCCCTATGTAGTAGAGGGATCTCTAATTTCCCATTTTACAGTGGCAATCTAAATGATATGTACCCGCAAATGGCCAAAAACAGCCTCTTTAGGGGTAGACTGAGGACTTTGAATCAGGGGCCTTGGACATGGTGTGCATTGGAGGCTCAGATAGGCCAGAGCTAGACTATATGGGATAGAGTAGGAGTGTGCTTTGAGCTGCTGCAAGCATAAAGTCCAAAGTGGACAGAGAGGAGGCGGCTTGATCTCTCCCGATAAGACATGCTTCGCTGCGTAGTGAAAATCAACTATAGGCCCACAGTGAGGCAAGGCCCTGCATACTCAAAAACTCTAGTAGTTGGTGCTAATGAGGGCCACTGGTGGCCAGAGGTAAGCAAAGTCACTGTAGGCAGGAAGTGGAACAGACCAGAGAGAGATCTGATAATCTGTATGAAGCTTCAAAAGCAGGAGCAGCAGTGGTCCTTAGAGCAGAATGGCTGAAGAAAAAGCATAGAGTGTGAGAAAAAGCATAGAGTGGATGATGTCTGTGCTTAGTTTAGTCAGCCTTGACTGTTTCTGCGGTAAATTTGGTTCCCAACTGTAAGGTAGAACTTGGTTTTTCAACCCAACCAGCCTTACAGTTGGGAACAACTCTAACACAAGTCTTCAGGGACTGGATCTACCCAGAGGTCCTGCAATCTTTCGTCAATCAGGGTAAGAGTACAGCTTTGGTATGTAGTGACAAGCTCAAGCAGCGGTGTGGAATTCTTTTGTGGAATCACTGAAAAAAAGCTATCCGCTCTGTATTAGGAATATTGAATAATTTCAAAAGAAAGAAAAAAGCTACCAAAAAGAAAAAAAAAAATTATATTAGGAGACATTTTTCCAGCAGAGCTGAAGAAGAAGAAGAAAAAAAAAGTGTCCAACCTTCTAGGACGCGAGCAAAAAAAAAAAAAAAAAAAAGGAGGCCAGTTGGGTAGAGGGAGGGTTATATGGGGCTAAAATGAGAATCACAATTTTTTTACTTAGAATAAAGATCACGATTAGGGATGAGCTTCGTGTTCGAGTCGAACCCATGTTCGACTCGAACATCGGCTGTTCGACCGTCCGTCGAATTGCGAACGATATGGGCCGTTCGCGCCAAATTCGTGTGGCGCGTCACGGCCCATAATTCACTGCGGCATCGCAGTGCATTGCTGGCTGATGATTGGCCAAGCATGCACTATGACCCGCATGCTTGGCCAATCACAGCGCCGTCAGTAGAGAGAGCTGTAATTGGCCAAAGCCAGGGTGGCTTTGGCCAATTATGGCTCAGGGGATTTAGTACACACCCCACACTATATAAGGCCGCCTGCACGGCGGCCCTGTGTAGTGTGTGTTCCGGTGTGCTGAGAGATAGAGAGAGAGAGAGACAGTGTCATTTGATTTGAGTTAGATAGATTAGGCAGAACAGTCAGTCAGTTAGCTGCACTTACAGTGTATTGTGTATATATATGCATCCCAGGTGTTGCATATATATATATACACTGTATTCAGTTTAGCTAGATCCGTTCCTGTTATCTTCTATCTAGACTATTTAGTGCAGTGTGTCCTGCTCACAGTGTTCAGCTAGATCCGTTCCTGCTATTTACATTCAGTGCAGTGCGTCCTGCTCACAGTGTTCAGCTAGATCCGTTCCTGCTATTTACATTCAGTGCAGTGCGTCCTGCTCACAGTGTTCAGCTAGATCCGTTCCTGCTATTTACATTCAGTGCAGTGCGTCCTGCTCACAGTGTTCAGCTAGATCCGTTCCTGCTATTTACATTCAGTGCAGTGCGTCCTGCTCACAGTGTTCAGCTAGATCCGTTCCTGCTATTTACATTCAGTGCAGTGCGTCCTGCTCACAGTGTTCAGCTAGATCCGTTCCTGCTATTGACATTCAGTGCAGTGCGTCCTGCTCACAGTGTTCAGCTAGATCCGTTCCTGCTATTGACATTCAGTGCAGTGCGTCCTGCTCACAGTGTTCAGCTAGATCCGTTCCTGCTATTTACATTCAGTGCAGTGCGTCCTGCTCACAGTGTTCAGCTAGATCCGTTCCTGCTATTTACATTCAGTGCAGTGCGTCCTGCTCACAGTGTTCAGCTAGATCCGTTCCTGCTATTTACATTCAGTGCAGTGCGTCCTGCTCACAGTGTTCAGCTAGATCCGTTCCTGCTATTTACATTCAGTGCAGTGCGTCCTGCTCACAGTGTTCAGCTAGATCCGTTCCTGCTATTTACATTCAGTGCAGTGCGTCCTGCTCACAGTGTTCAGCTAGATCCGTTCCTGCTATTTACATTCAGTGCAGTGCGTCCTGCTCACAGTGTTCAGCTAGATCCGTTCCTGCTATTTACATTCAGTGCAGTGCGTCCTGCTCACAGTGTTCAGCTAGATCCGTTCCTGCTATTTACATTCAGTGCAGTGCGTCCTGCTCACAGTGTTCAGCTAGATCCGTTCCTGCTATTTACATTCAGTGCAGTGCGTCCTGCTCACAGTGTTCAGCTAGATCCGTTCCTGCTATTTACATTCAGTGCAGTGCGTCCTGCTCACAGTGTTCAGCTAGATCCGTTCCTGCTATTTACATTCAGTGCAGTGCGTCCTGCTCACAGTGTTCAGCTAGATCCGTTCCTGCTATTTACATTCAGTGCAGTGCGTCCTGCTCACAGTGTTCAGCTAGATCCGTTCCTGCTATTTACATTCAGTGCAGTGCGTCCTGCTCACAGTGTTCAGCTAGATCCGTTCCTGCTATTTACATTCAGTGCAGTGCGTCCTGCTCACAGTGTTCAGCTAGATCCGTTCCTGCTATTTACATTCAGTGCAGTGCGTCCTGCTCACAGTGTTCAGCTAGATCCGTTCCTGCTATTTACATTCAGTGCAGTGCGTCCTGCTCACAGTGTTCAGCTAGATCCGTTCCTGCTATTTACATTCAGTGCAGTGCGTCCTGCTCACAGTGTTCAGCTAGATCCGTTCCTGCTATTTACATTCAGTGCAGTGCGTCCTGCTCACAGTGTTCAGCTAGATCCGTTCCTGCTATTTACATTCAGTGCAGTGCGTCCTGCTCACAGTGTTCAGCTAGATCCGTTCCTGCTATTTACATTCAGTGCAGTGCGTCCTGCTCACAGTGTTCAGCTAGATCCGTTCCTGCTATTTACATTCAGTGCAGTGCGTCCTGCTCACAGTGTTCAGCTAGATCCGTTCCTGTTATCTTCCTACTGACAGGCAGGCTTGTCTGGTTACAGTATATAAAGCTACCTGAAGAAAATTACAGGTGTTCTATCCCAGCTTAGTGCAGCTACAGGCCATTAGTATGTCTGGAAGGCCAAGAAGGAGAGGCAGACAGTCACAAGCCAATAAGAGAGGGCAAGCAGGCTCTGTGTCTAGTGCTGGTCGTGGAGACGGTGCATCCTCATCAGCACGTGGCCATGGGACACGCTTGGCCTTTTTTTCGGCAGCTGGCCGTGTTGAGCCGCAACATGCGGAAGACTTGGTCGAGTGGATGACCAAGCCGTCCTCATCCTCCTCATCCTCTCTCACCCATGCCCAGGGTGCTTTGTCTGGCAAAGCAGCGGCCTCTTCCCTCAGCTCAATGTCATCAGTGACTCCTTCCCTAGCTCCACCATGTCCTCATGAGGATTCCCTCGAACTGTTTGACCACAGTGTTGGGTACATGCTCCAGGAGGATGCCCAGCGTTTGGAAGGCTCTGATGATGATACTGAGCTCGATGAAGGCAGTAACATGAGCACGGACAGAGGGGGTGCCCAAGAAGGACAGCAATCTGGCAGTCATGCTCCCCCTGCTGCAGCATACTGCCAGGTTTGCTCCAGTGATGAGGAGGGAGGGGATGATGAGGTCACTGACTCAACGTGGGTGCCTGATAGGAGAGAGGAGGAGGAGGAGGAGGAGGAGGCGGCACATCACCAACGAGGCAGGATGCCCTCCAGGGGCCAGCCTAAGGGCAGCACATTGACTGCATCACACCCCAAAGCTCCACATGTGCAGGGCGCTGCAGTCTCTGCGCGTTATTCAAAAAGTTCTTTGGTGTGGGCCTTTTTTGAGACGAGTGCATCAGATCGCACCGCTGCTATTTGCAACATATGTCTCAAGCGTATCTCGCGTGGCCAAAACATCTCCCGCTTGGGTACCACATGCTTGACCAGACATATGTTGACCTGCCATGCAGTTCGTTGGCAAGCGTATCTGAAAGACCCACACCAAAGAACAAAGAGGATCTCTCCTTGCTCCTCATCAGCTGAGATTTCCAACCCCACTAGACCTTCAGTCCTCTCTGAGACCTGCAGTGAGAGGAATGAAGGTGTAGAATTAGGTGTGTCACAGCCAAGTACTTGTGGGCAATCTGCTTTTGGTACACCGACGTCAGATTGTACCAGGCAAATTTCCCTGCCCCAGCTGCTGCACCGCCGAAAGAAGTTTGCTCCCAGCCATCCACATGCCCAGCGGTTGAATGCTAGCTTGGCAAAATTGCTAGCACTTCAACTGCTGCCTTTTCAGTTGGTAGACTCTGCCCCCTTCCGTGAGTTTGTGGAATGTGCGGTTCCTCAGTGGCAGGTACCCAAACGCCACTTTTTCTCACGGAAGGCGATTCCGGCTCTCTACCGGCATGTGGAAGGCAATGTCCATGCCTCGCTGGACAGGGCGGTCAGCGGTAAGGTGCATATTACCGCTGACTCATGGTCCAGCAGGCATGGACAGGGACGTTACTTAAGTTTCACGGCGCATTGGGTGACTCTGCTGGCAGCTGGGAAGGATGCAGGACAAGGTGCAGTAGTGTTGGAGGTTGTTCCGCCACCACGCCTCCAAAATGCTGATTGTGACACACCTCTCTCCTCCACCCCCTCCTCTTCTTCTTCCTCCATGGCCTCTTCCTCGGAACCAGCGGTGCTCCGTAGGCGTTCAAGGGGCTACGCAAGTACGCAGGCCAAAAGATGCCATGCGGTGCTTGAGCTGGTGTGCTTGGGGGACAGGAGCCACACTGGGGCAGAGGTTCTGTCAGCTCTGCAGGGGCAGGTTCAGAGGTGGTTGACGCCACGCCAACTTAAGGCAGGAATGGTGGTTTGCGACAATGGCACCAACCTCCTCTCTGCCCTCCGACAGGGACAACTGACCCATGTGCCCTGTTTGGCTCACGTCCTTAACTTGGTGGTGCAGCGGTTCTTGGGCAGGTACCCGGGCTTACAGGATGTCCTGAGGCAGGCCAGGAAAGTCTGTGTGCATTTCCGCCGGTCATATAATGCCAGTGCTCGGCTGACGGACCTCCAAAAGGAGTTTAACCTGCCCAAGAACCGCCTAATCTGTGACATGCCCACCAGGTGGAACTCGACGTTGGCCATGCTGCAGCGGCTGCACACGCAGCAGAGGGCCATCAATGAGTACCTGTGCGACTATGGCACCAGGACAGGGTCAGGGGACCTTGGTTTTTTTTCCCCACGCCAGTGGGCCATGATCAGGGATGCATGCACTGTCCTGTCACCATTCGAGGAGGCCACGAGGATGGTGAGCACTGACAGTGCATGCATCAGTGACACTGTCCCCCTTGTCCACCTGTTGGAGCACACGCTGCGTGGAATAATGGACAGGGCACTTGAGGCAGAACAGAGGCAGGAAGAGGAGGACTTCCTTAGCTCTCAAGGCCCCCTTTATCCAGACAGTGTTCCTGCGTGCCCGCCGATCACACAGGAAGAGGACGAGGAGGAGGAGGAGGAGGAGGAGGAAGATTGTGTCAGTATGGAGGTGGAGCCTGGCACTCAGCATCAGCAGTCTTTAAGGGATCAGTCCCAAGGAACACATGGACTTGTACGTGGCTGGGAGGAGGTGGCTGCGGACGTTGTTGTCCTTAGTGACCCAGAGGACTCCGGACCGAATGCCTCAGCAAACCTACGCTGCATGGCCTCCCTGATCCTGCAAAGCCTGCGTAAGGATCCTCGTATTCGTGGTATCAAGGAGAAGGACCAATACTGGCTGGCAACCCTCCTTGATCCACGTTACAAGGGTAAGGTTGCGGACCTTATCTTGCCATCGCAGAGGGAGCAGAGGATGAAACATCTTCGGGAGGCCTTGCAGAAAGGTCTGTGCAACGCGTTCCCAGAGACTGGGAGGTTACAAACTCCTGTTTCTGGACAACGTGTTGCTGAGGCTTCGGTCAGTCAAAGAAGGAGCGGTGGAGAAGGTGGCCGTCTGACCGATGCGTTCAGACAATTTTTTGGTCCGCAGCCCCAAGGTATGATCGGTTCCAGCAACCATCGCCAGCGTCTGTTTTACATGGTGCAGGAATACCTAGGGGCAAGATCAGACTTGGACACCTTTCCCACCGAAAATCCTCTGGGTTACTGGGTCTTGAGGATGGATCACTGGCCAGAGCTTGCACAGTATGCAATTGAGCTACTGGCCTGTCCTGCATCCAGCGTTCTTTCGGAACGTACATTCAGTGCTGCTGGAGGCGTGGTAACCGATCACAGGGTGCGTCTGTCCACTGACTCGGTCGATCGGCTGACCTTCATAAAAATGAATCAGTCTTGGATCACCACCAGCTACCAAGCACCTGATGCTGATGTAACTGAATAATTTTTTTCAGATCCCTTCAAAGACTGCCTATGCTGATGCTGAGTGATTATCCCTGAGTAATTATCCTCTTCCTCCTCAATCATCACGCTGATAGCTTGTAAGAACATTTTTGGTTCTGGGCGCCACCACCAGTGCCTAAGGCACAATTTTTCAGCCCCTGTATAACAGGGGCGTGTAATTACAATTTTTGATGTAATACTTTGCAGCACGGCTCGTTCCTGCATTCCAACTAGAGTGTCTGTGAGGGGTTGCAGTGTTGTGGCACCAGCACCAGTGCCTAAGGCCCAATTTTTCTGCCCCTGTCTAACAGGGGCGTGTAATTACAATTTTTGATGCAATACTTTGCAGCAGTGCTCGTTCCTGCGTTCCAACTAGAGTGTCTGTGAGGGGTTGCAGTGTTGTGGCACCAGCACCAGTGCCTAAGGCCCAATTTTTCTGCCCCTGTCTAACAGGGGCGTGTAATTACAATTTTTGATGCAATACTTTGCAGCAGTGCTCGTTCCTGCGTTCCAACTAGAGTGTCTGTGAGGGGTTGCAGTGTTGTGGCACCAGCACCAGTGCCTAAGGCCTAATTTTTCAGCTCCTGTTCAACAGGGGCATGTAATTACAATTCTTGATCTAATATTTCACAGCAGGGCCCTGTGAGGGCTTACAGTGTTTTGGCCACAGCAACACCTAAGGCCCAAATTTCTGCTGAGTATATAGGGCAGGACCCTACTTTCAAACATCTAACTTACAAACGACTCCTACTTGCAAACGGAAGGAGACAACAGGAAGTGAGATGAAATCTACCCATAGGAAGGGAAATTCTCTCATGTAAGAGTTAATATGGGAAAACAATTTCTCCTTTCCACTGATGCTTTCCAATCCTTGTTCCACAAAAAAACCCAAATTTTCAAAAAACATTTTTCATTGGGACAAAAAAGTGAGGTGAAATCTTCTGAAGAGGAGGAAAGACGCAAAACAAATGTCACAGGGGTGATAACCCTTCCCTATGTTTTCCAAAAAGCTTAGAAAAGATTTTTTGGCTGGAGCTAAACACATTAAAAATGTTCAAAATTACAAAGAGATTCTACTTAACAACAAACCTACAGTCCCTGTCTTGTTTGCACCGCCTGTATACTGCTGTTCAGAGTATATAGGGACCTTTCCTTATTTTAATTTGGGTGCGGGGTTCCCCTTAATATCCATACAAGACCCAAAGGGCCTGGTAATGGACTGGGGGGTACCCATGCCGTTTGTCTCACTGATTTTCATCCATATTGCCAGGACCCGACATGACATTAAACCCGCAAGCAGTTTTAAATGAGATTTTTTCCTTTAAAAATGACATTTGGTGCAGGGACTGTTCTAAACATGGGAAACACGCGTCACTTTACAGGCATACTATAGACACCCCCCAGGTACGATATTTAAAGGAATATTTCACTTTTTTTTTTTTACTTTAAGCATCATTAAAATCACTGCTCCCGAAAAAACGGCCGTTTTTAAAAGTTTTTTTTGCATTGATACATGTCCCCTGGGGTAGGACCCGGGTCCCCAAACCCTTTTTAGGACAATACCATGCAAATTAGCCTTTAAAATGAGCACTTTTGATTTCGAACGTTCGAGTCCCATAGACGTCAATGGGGTTCTAACGTTCGTGCGAACTTTCGGTCCGTTCGCGGGTTCTGGTGCGAACCGAACCGGGGGGTGTTCGGCTCATCCCTAATCACGATTCTTACACGATTCTCGCAACGTCGTCTCATCCTTCACATTATACTAAAAAATTGGGCTCACTTTACGGTTTGTTTTTTCTTAATTCATTAACCACTAGCCTACCGCCCACTGTCATATGACGGCCGGACGGTAAGCCTATTGTTCTGAGTGGGCGTCATATGACGTCCACCGTTTAAACAGGGCATGCGCGCGATCGTGAGCGCGCAGCCCTGTACTGTCGGTGGCGGCGTGTCACCGAGACACCGCTCGTCACCGACAGGGGTGAACAGCCACTGGGCATGGCTGTTTACCACGTGATCGGCCGTGATGAAGTCACGGCTGATCACTAATGGTACATCCCGCATTGCACGGCGCATGCGCGCGATCGTGAGCGCGCTGCGCGTGCACGTCGGTGGCGGCGTGTTCCCCGGGAACACTGCTCGTCACCGACGATACTTTAGAGCCATTGGCCAGTACTGTGTACCATGTGATCGGCTGTGATCCATTCACAGCCGATCACTAAGTGTAAACAAAGAGCTGTCACTAGCGGTTACTAGCCCTTCTCTCCTCACACACCGTTTCCAGCGTGAGGAGAGAAGAGCCAGGAGCAGTGAGTTACAGATCTTTGTATTTGTAGTGTCTGCACCAACACCACTAATGTCCCATCGCCCCCCCAATTGTCATCTGTCACCCAACAGTCACCCCATAAAAAGTGCACCTGTCACATAGAGACTGCCATTAGTGACCATCAGCGGTGCCCTGTCACCCACCAGTGACCGTGCCCTGTCACCCGTCACCCATCAGTGACCTGCCCTGTCACCCATCAGTGACCTGCCCTGTCACCCGTCACCCATCAGTGACCTGCCCTGTCACCCGTCACCCATCAGTGACCTGCCCTGTCACCCGTCACCCATCAGTGACCTGCCCTGTCACCCGTCACCCATCAGTGACCTGCCCTGTCACCCGTCACCCATCAGTGACCTGCCCTGTCACCCGTCACCCATCAGTGACCTGCCCTGTCACCCGTCACCCATCAGTGACCTGCCCTGTCACCCGTCACCCATCAGTGACCTGCCCTGTCACCCGTCACCCACCAGTGACCTGCCCTGTCACCCGTCACCCACCAGTGACCGTGCCCTGTCACCCGTCACCCACCAGTGACCATTAGCGGTGCACCCGTCACCCATCAGTGACCGTCGCCTTTCAACAATCTGTGACTATCACCTGTCACCGTCCGTGGCCTGTCACCCATCAGTGACCGGGCCCTCTCACCCATCAGTGACTGTGCCCTGTCACCCATCAGTGACCATCAGCGGTGCACCTGTTACCCATCAGTGACCGTCGCCTGTCAACTATCTGTGACCATCGCCCATCACACCATCACCTCTCAGTGAACGTCACCTGCCACCCATCGCACAGCCCATCAGTGACCGTCACCTGCCACCCATCTGTCACCCGTCGCACAGCTACCCGCCACACAGCCATGTCCAAAAGAGGATATACAAGTGAGGAGGCGTTCCAGATCCTCTCTATGACTGATGAGAGCACCGGGGAGCTCTCATCAGAGTCCCATTCTGATTCCGAATCAAATTCGGCATTTGAGCCGATCGAGAGTAGCAATGGTTCGGATAAAGAATGGGTCCCTCCTAAAAGGGCACGACACTCTGGAACCCAGGAAGCCGCCAGCAACCGGGATTATATTCCCAGTACCAGCTCTGCCGCCAGAAATAGGCCTCAGGAAGAAAGGCCCAGTACCAGTGCTGCCGCCAGCAATAGGCCCCAGGAACAAAGGCCCAGTACCAGTGCTGCCACCAGAGATGGGCCCCGCGCACAAATGCCCAGTACCAGTGCTGCCACATCACACCCGAGTTCCAGCACAGGAAATTCAACTCCCCCAACTACTGGAGTGTCACGTCCCCCAAGAGCCAGGGCCGCTACCTATATGCCAGATGGTCTTGCCAACCCAACATGGCTGCCTTCCAACTTGGGATCACCAAATATTCCCCCTTTCACAGCACAGCCAGGTGTGCAGGCCAACACCCAAAATTTTACAGAGATCAATTTTTTTCACCTGTTTTTGCCCGACACTTTGCTGCAGTTCATTGTGGACCAGACAAATTTGTATGCCCAGCAGTATATTGCCAGCAACCCCCAATCATCTTATGCCCGTCCGTTTGAGTGGAGAGATTTGAATATGGAGGAGTTCAAATTGTTTTTGGGCCTCACCCTAAATATGGGGCTTACAAAAAAAATGAAGGACATACCTATTGGTCCACCCACCCCATCCACCATATGCCCATGTATTCTGCCGCTATGTCCAGGTCCCGATATGAGATGATTATGAGATTCTTTCATTTTAACGACAACACCCAGTGCCCTCCCAACAATCATCCAAATTCGGATAAGCTATACAAGATTCGCCCACTAATAAATTCATTTTCCCAACGATTTGCAGAACTTTATGTCCCCGAGAAGAATATATGTGTGGATGAGTCCCTGGTACCATTTTCAGGCCGGCTAGGAATAAAACAGTATATTCCTAGCAAAAAGGCCAAATATGGAGTCAAATTTTACAAGCTGTGTGAGAGAGCCACGGGATATCTATATGCATTCCGCATATATGAGGGAAGAGATTCCCAGCTCCAGCCCCCTGAGTGCCCAGCCTACATGGGCACAAATGGAAAAATCGTATGGGATCTGGCTTACCCACTTCTAAAAAAAGGCTATCATATATACCTGGACAACTTTTATACCAGCCTGCCCCTTTTCAGACACCTATATATTGAAAAAACCCTGGCCTGCGGAACTTCAAGAAAAAATAGGAAGGGCTTCCCACAATCCATTGTGAACAAAAGGCTGAAAAAGGGGGAAAGAGCAACACTGAGATGTAATGAAGTGCTGGCCTTGAGGTGGAAGGATAAGAGGGATGTGCACATGATGTCCACCATTCATGATGACACTGCAATTGTAGTTCAGCGAAGACGAGGTCCCATTGAAAAACCGACATGTGTCCAAGACTATAATCTCTACATGGGGGGGAGGGATTTCAATGACCAAATGATTCAGCCCTATTTGTCAATAAGGAGGTCCCGATTCTGGTATAAGAAGGTAGCAATATATCTAATCCATTTGGCCATTTACAATTCCTACATAATCTACACAAAATCCACAGAAAGCCCCGCCTCCTTCCTAAAATTCATAGAAGAAGCAGTCACGTCCCTCATCTATCCACAAAGACCCCTCCCAGAATTACCTCGTTCTGATGCTGTTAGCCGACTTCATGAATGGCACTTCCCGTACAACATTCCACCATCGGAAGCAGGCCGAAGACGGCAAAAAAAATGTCATGTGTGCAGCAGAAGAGGTTTTCGAAAAGATACCAGCTACCATTGTCCCCAGTGTCCCTCCCAACCTGGCCTTTGCATTGGTGAATGCTTCGAACTGTATCATACATCCCCAAGTTATTAGCCCATATTTTCCCCATTTTCGCTGATCATTTTCCATGCTTCCCCAAATAACCATGCCACTGCCTTCAATGTGAACTGACCCTGGCCTGCTTTTTGACTATGCCTCTGCCTACCGTTTGGACTGCTTCCACATGAACTGACCCTGGCCTGTTTTGACTATGCCTCTGCCCACCGTTTGGACTGCTTGCTCGTGAACTGACCCTGGCCTGTTTTGTGACTACTCTTCTGCCTACCGCTTGGACTGCTTGCACGTTAACTGACCCTGGCTTGTTTTATGGACTATGCTTTTGCCTACCGCTTGGACTGATCTGTTGCCCTGCTACTATAGTACACAGGGGTCTCACATATGTGAGGGGCTCCAGAATAGTTTTTCCGGATGGAGATAACAATTTTTTTTGTTTTCTCCCGGTTTTGTAATTTCCGGATTAGGGTCTGGAGTCCGGAGGCTTCATAGAGATTTGGGTGGGTTGAAGCCTCTACCCCTGTGCCCAGGTCTTACCCAATTGCGGCCCTCAGCCTTCTGCTGACTTACTGCCATCATGCCTTTGCCTGCCGCATGAACGGACCACACATCTGCCTGCTACCTGGACTATGCAAATAATTCGCTGTAGCAAAAGGCAGTATGTTTATGAAGGGCTGGAGAGCGGTACAATAATGTGTGTCTGCAGGTAACAGTGTACCAGGACCAATATTATGGCTGTGCTGGCTGTCTCTGCCTGGACAATTCCTATGGACTGTTCTGTGCCGACTATAGACAATATTCCTGCCTGCTGCCTGGATAGTTATTGCTGTCGCTAAGCACATCCCTGACTGCTGCCTGGACCAGTGCTCTCTTCTGTGGACACTACTAAAAGCACAGGTAATACTTTTTTTTTATCCTTTCCGCAATAGAATTTATTTTGGATTGTAATTCTTGGTATGTACATGCTATGTGTTAGAAATATGAAGGGCCTTCAAAAATGATAGGTTGCCAGGAAATTATCTATGTAATGTATGCTCCTAGAACGCCTGGTGGTGCTACTTGGATGTTGGGCCACTGTATGTGGCCAAGCTGTGTAAAAGTCTCACACATGTGGTATCCCCATACTCAGGGGGAGTAGCAGAATGTATTTTGGGGTGTCATTTGTGCTATGTGTTGGAAATATCTTATAAATGGACAACTTTGTGTAAAAAAAATGCGTTTTTATTTTTTTTCCACATTTTCCAAAAACTTCTGGAAAAAAAATAACCATTCAAAAGACTCATTATGCCTCATAGATTATACGTTGGGGTGTTTGCTTTCCAAAATGGGGTCATTTTGTGGGCAATTCCTTTGTCCTGGTGCTCCAGGGCCTTCAAAAGTGTAATAGGTGGTTGAGAAATGAGATGTGCAATTTATGCTCGTAGATCGCCTGATGGTGCTACTTCAATGTTGGGTCTTTGTATGTGGCCAGGCTGTGTAAAAGTCCCACACATGTGGTATCGCCATACTCAGGAGGGGTAGCAGAATGTATTTTGGGGTGTCATTTTTGCTATGTATTTGCTATGTGTTGGAAATATCTTATAAATGGACAACTTTGTGTAAAAAAAATGCATTTTTATTTTTTTTCCACATTTTCCAAAAACTCCTGGAAAAAAAATAACAGTTCAAAAGACTCATTATGCCTCATAGATTATACGTTGGGGTGTTTGCTTTCCAAAATGGGGTCATTTTGTGGGCAATTCCTTTGTCCTGGTGCTCCAGGGCCTTCAAAAGTGTAATAGGTGGTTGAGAAATGAGATGTGCAATTTATGCTCGTAGATCGCCTGATGGTGCGACTTCAATGTTGGGCCTTTGTATGTGGCCAGGCTGTGTAAAAGTCCCACACATGTGGTATCCCCATACTCGGTAAGAGTAGCAGAATGTATTTTGGGGTGTAATTTGTTGTATGCATATGCTCTGTGAGAGAAATAACCAGTTAATATGAAAATTTTGAAAACAAAAAAAAAAATCTTCCTTTTGCAAAGAATTGTGGGAAAAAATTACACCTTAAAAAAAACTAACCATGCTACTTACTTAATACCTTGGAATGTCTACTTTCTAAAAAGGGGTAATTTGGGGGGTATTTGTACTTTTCTGACTTGTTAGTACCTCAAGAAATGAGATTCACCTGATGTACTGAAGGCCTGATCAGATGTTTTCAATTTTCAGTGATTGGCACCATAGTTTGTAGACTCTATAACTTTCACAAAGACCAAATAATATACACTAATTTGGGTTATTTTTACCAAAGATATATAGCAGTATAAATTGTGGCCAAAATTTATGAAGAAAAATTACTAATTTGCTAAATTTTATGACAAAAACAAAGAAAAAGGCAATTTTTCACAAAATTTACGGTCTTTTTTTATTTATAGCACAAAAAATAAAAAACCCATTAGTGATTAAATACCACCAAAAGAAAGCTCTATTTGTGTGAAAAAAAGGACACAAATTTTATTTGGGTACAGTGTTGCATGACTGAGTAATAGTCATTCAAAGTGTGAGAGCACCGAAAGCTGAAAATTGGTCTGGGCAGGAAGGGGGTTTAAGTGCCCTGTATTGAGGTGGTTAAAGTATATTTTTTCCCAAAACAATTGCGTTTAAATGACTGCTGCGAAAATACAGTGTGACATAAAATATTGCAACAACCACCATTTTATTCTCTAGGGTCTCTGCTAAAAAAATATATATACTGTTTGGGGGTTCCAAGTAATTTTCTATCCAAAAAATACTGATGAACGTGTAGTCAACAAGTGTCAAAAAAGATTTAGTCTAAGTGGTTAAATTGACCTTATTTACAGACAGAAGTTCATCCCTTTGATCTAAAAGAACTATATTTTACAATGTTTCTCTTTAGCGATGTTGTGATAAACTTGGCAGGCTGCCTGTTTTTTTTTATGGGGTTTTTTGACAGCTGTCAGCTTGAGCAGAGACCTCTCTGCACTGAATCAAGGAAATGCTTTAAGATCAGAAGGGGGAGGATCACGATCTTGATTCTTTAACGATTAATCGTGCAGCTCTAGCATACAGTAGTAAAAACAAGACTGTAATAAAATGATATTAGTCTTTTCTCCAGGTGCTTACAATATGGTAGAAGCCATTGAGAGAAAAGCACTGAGATTTTCAGGTCAGGGCAGCAGAGTGTAGTAGTACAGCAGGTACAGTTACATTTTCCCATGCATTTGGTCATGTGACTTCAGGCCAAATGACCAAGCACAGGGGCTGAATGTGGGCAAGACTATGCCAGCATTGAAGATTCACAGCGGGAAAGCTAAGGGAATAAAAATCATGCATGTAATTCATCACTTACAGTAGAGATGAATAAAGAGAGGCTATGCCCTCAGTGGAGAAAAGTCTTTCACACACACATACACACACACACACACACACACACTATATACATACATATATATATATATATATATATATATATATATATATATATATATATATATATATATATATATATATATATATATATATACACACACATACATACATACATATACATATATATATATATATATTTATTAACCCTCCCAAAATATGATGCCTTATTTCATATGTTCATAGAAAGAGTCTGTAATTTCCAATAACTTCGGCCAATTATCACCAAAGTTAAAAAAAAAAAAAAACACACAACACACACACACACACACACACCTGAATGATAGATCTGAAAAGTGAAAGTAATGTTTTCTGATGTTCTACTATGGCCAGCCATCAAGCTCTAAAGAATTAAAGGGGTTGTAAACCTTCAAGGTTTTTCACCTCAATGCATTCCATGCATTGAGGTGAAAAACCTCCTGTAATGCTGCAGCCCCCCGAGCCCCCTGTTTTACTTACCTGTACCCCCTCCATCTCGTCCTGGGGACGAGCACATCAGTAACAGCAGGTGTCTCGGGTCCTGATTGGATGCATTGATAGCAGCGCAGCCGCTGCCGTCAATCAAATCTAATGACCCGAGTTACGGGGGCGGGGTGGAGTCATACATTCAGCTTCTATGGATGCCGAATGAATGACTTGGGAGCACACCCACAAAGTAACCCCTCAGGGGGTTATCTAGGAGCTGCGAGAGCCGCCGAGGGACCCCAGAAGAGGATATTCGGGGCTGCACTGTGCAAAATGAGCTGCACAGTGGAGGTATGTGGGGTTTTTTTTGGGGGGGGGGGGGTTTAATAAAAAACATAACGAAGCTTTAGTGTCACTTTAAGCTTAGCAGAAACAGCACCTGCAAAAAAAACAAAAAACAAAAACAAAACAAATATAAAAAAACCCTCCTATATTTTACAACAAAACTGGTACATTTGGAGTAGTACACCTTCACACAGCCAGGCTCTTGCAAAAAGTTTTATTACTCTGTGCGGTACAGTATGGGAGTCATGGGTTATTAAAACTTTTCAGAATTTTGAAAACTGAAACGCATACCTTTATCTCAGAGGCTAGGTGAGAATGTTTACTTCTATATTGAGCTAACTGGGGTGCAGCTGCATAATCTTGTATCCAGTGGGAACATACTTTGGTGTCAAAAGAACCCCACTGTGAATTAGCGCACACATTAAATATTTAGCCTTACATCAACACTTTATTATTAAATTTTATTAAAGTTTATGATAAGATCCAGGCCTGCTCATTCTTGGCTGGATCATGACAGTTAGGCAGTAGATTGCTTCCAACTACAAAACACAAAAAGTGTAATTTTTGAGTGAATTATGCTGGCCATACATGTTCAATTCTACTGTACAATTTTCCTTTAGGATTTACCAAAAACCACATAATATGAGTTCAAAACTAAACTCCTTTCCATTGATACAATTAGGCAGGCCCTTGCACTACATCATTTAAGGAAAATCTAAAGGAAAATTGTACAGTACAAGATAATTGAACATGTATGGCCAGCCTTAGTATTAATTGCTGTACATCTCAAATTAGGTTTAAAAACATGTGTGCCTTACTACATTTCCTTCATTACATTTATCTGTTTAGAAGGATTACAACAAGGCTCTTTCCAGGTAGGTTATTATAAAATTCAGCTAAATAGTTTAGTGGTAAAACAATGTTTTGAGTTGACTTTAACGGGAAAGATCAAGATAACAATGTTTACTTGTTAGTAAAAATTCTGGTTCACAGATGGAATGTTTAACTTTGGTGCGTCCAGAGTACTATTCTACGGACTAATGACCTCCATCTGATTAATGCTAACTGGGGTTCTGCCAGCTTTTTAACTATATACATTAATATACTCCATCCTTTTAAAATGAATCTCTAGACAAAAAATGTTTTCTCTTTTCCTTTAGTTTTTGCTAAAGCAGGGAATGGTTAGAGTCCAAGCCTGTTTTTTTTTTGCTTTCTTTGTTCCACTTGGGAGCTTTCTCCTCAGTTCCCAAATTTAAAATATTAAAGTTTATTTAATTTTTTTCTTTGCAGTGCAGCACTATGGACACAACTTCACTTTAATTAAGTGTAGAAATCTTCTCCCCATTGCCACCAAGTCCTTTCCACAGCAACGATCTTCCAACATTAGATTTTTTTACTTTCGATTACTTTATGTCCCAGCAATAATGGTCACCCGGATTAAGAAAGAGGGTAAATCTCTGCATCAGAAACAAAAACCGCAATATATACATAACATGGATTCTACAGCATTTCCTGATCTATCCAAATCTATAAAGACAAGTTTTGGTTAAAGATGCACTTTAAGCATTTTAGTAAATTTGAACATTCAGCTGCACATCATAATCATACTCGCTTTATAATACAAGACAATGGGGTTTATTTATTATAGCTAGAGTGCAAAATCAGGCTCACTTCTGCATAGAAACCAATCAGCCTCTAACCTCAGCTTGTTCAATTAAGTTTTGGCAATAAAATCTGGGAGCCGATTGGTTTCTATGCAGAAGTGAGCCTTATTTTGCACTCTCCAGCTTTAGTAAATAAACCCCAATGACTGCAGAAATCTCCGTAAAGTGATTCTAAAAAGGTACACATTTAAAAAAAAAAAAAAAAAACACCCTTTTGCTGATCACAAGTTTTTCTTACCTTAATGCAGAGAACGCAATAAGGTAAACAACCCTTCTGCCTTTTCAACCACCTAACTAAAAGTGCTTGGGCCTTGCTTTAGCGAGCATTGCAGCAGCAACATTTGCATGTTGAAGCAAGTTTCCCACCTTTGCTAATAACTTGAGGACACTGTTGCCTCTACAGGCTATGCCTAGCAACAACTCCAAACCTAGCCTCCACACTTTGCCATCGCTTTCTTTACCCTAGGTTCGCAATTGTGCATCTGTGCAGGCAGCATTTGCGCAGGCACAGCAGCCCTATAATTTAAATGGGCTGCCATGCCTGCATTTCTCGCAGAAAAAGGTGCATGCACCTTTTTCAAAACGCGGCCCGCAGGGAAATCGGATTGTTATTTTGACCATGCGATTTCCCTGTGGTTCCTGCACTGCGATTTTACATGTGTGAGGGAAAGGCAGGGCAACGCATTTTCAAAGAGTAGTGTGTTTTCACTGCAGGTGGTTGCGGGTATTGCTTCGATTCCCGCAGCCACATTCAGAGGTGTGAACCAAGCCTTAAAGTAACATATGAAGGCATGAGATTTTGGCTTGAATTACATTTTGATGCAAAAAATGTTTATACATTTAACTGCAAGAAAACTGAAAAAGATTCTTAGTGATTTACTAATGAGCACAGAACTGCAGTAACTTGTGTGTATCTTTTATATCTGCCTGGAGTTTTAAAACATAATAATTCCAGAGACACTTTCCTCTAAATAAATTCATCAATAGTCACAAATTATATAAATCCAATTTGTGTGCACCAAATGCCTTTGCAAACCTAAATATCATAAAAGACAAATCATCATAGTGCTGACCACATAGCTTGTGCAGACATGAAAAAATAAGCTGTAGACAGGACCACCCACTAAAAAGATGCCTGCAGAAAACTACAGGGGGGCAGAGACACGACCAGCCACCCTGCACAAAGATAAAATGCAGCGTGACCAGTCATTATTACAAGAAATTACTGAAAAGTGGCAGGAGTTGTTCCGTGACTAATTACTACGCATATCTGAAAGAAATAAATACACAAAGGATACCAATACATGCCTCAATATTTGTATAGTCCAGAATTCAACTTTAAATTGCATTTACAGTCCAACTGTTTACTTCATGTAATGTCATCACTGTAAATGCCACTGCCTCTCATCAATAAAGAACCCTTATTTGATAGTCAACATATTTCAAAATATAAAACCAGAGACTTGCCTATGCCATGGATCCACCAAATCTAACCCTATATAGGACAATATGTAGAGGTCACACCAACTTTTGACAATGCCACTGATGCACCACAGTGACCCACCAGAAGAGAACCACTATTTCAGTTACTTTTACAGTGACCATTCCTAGTTGCTAGAGGTAGGCTAATGGAACACCTGAGGTATTAACATATTTCCTACTTGTTAGGTCAATATTATTACTATTTTCCAGTATACCGGTGATGTTGGGTTAATATTGTAGATTAAGGGCTGTATATGGTGTTGGTGTTGAATGACACCAATGGAGGTTTTTTTTTTATTTTTTGCACTGAACACCTATGAAAAAAATATTTCTTGTTGCCACTGCAAACTATTTGGGGGGGGAGGTACTTATTTCCGCCACTGCACACTATTAGGAAGGGGGGTATTTATTGTTGCTATTGTACATATAAAAAGGGAAGAAGGGGTATTTATGGCAGCCATTAAATACAAAAAAGTTCAAGGTAATACATGCTGTTACTGAACGCCGATGAAAAGGTATGGGGGTTTACTGCCGCTACACTAATAAACTGATCGCCACTTCCCAGAAACTTGTGTGGTTATGTCTGTTGCCATCCAAAGCATGGGAGCTCCCTCAAAGAATGTTATATAATTTGTGTTTTCTGGGTTTTAATACATCAAAGCCAGATATTTTTCCACTGGAAAATATAAAAAAAAAAAAGTTGCTTTAGATGCAGTCCTCAACTTGTCCGCACTGTGGGGGGGGGGGGGCGAGGCAGATGAACTATTTTCATATTACTAGGTTTAGTAACACTTTAATCACTTCGCGCAAAACAACCTACCCGTACGTCAGTACTTTGATGCTAAATACCAGAGTTATGGCAGCAGCTAGCTGCCATAACCCCGGTATTTACAGGAACGCCGTGCGTTTCTCTGCAAGATAAAAGTGGTCTCCGTGGTAGAGTCACTGCGAGATCACTTTTAATCGGTGGCGGGAGAGGTGAGCACCCCCCTCCCGCTGCGCTCTGGTTGGCTCAGCCACTTACTGGACCCGCCAGTAGCGGCAGAGACGATTGCGTCCTCTCCCGTGGATGCCTGGCTGCCAACTGAGGGAAAGATAGCCCCCGCCCCCCCCCCCCGTGACTTTTTTTTATTGCATTTTTGTGTAATGAGATCTGAGGTCTTTTTGAGGCCCTGTCATGCTTTTTTTCTATTACAAGGGATACAGATACGCAAGTAGCGCCCACATATGAAAACTGTGTTCAAATTACACATGTGAGGTATCGCCACGATCATTAGAGCGAGGGCAAAAATTCTAGTGCTAGACCTCCCCTAACTCAAAACTGAACCTGTAGAAATTTTTAAACATCGCCTATCGAGATTTTTAGGGGTAAACGTTTGTCACCATTCCAAGAGCAGGCACAATTTTGAAGTGTGACATGTTGGGTATCAATTTTCTCAGCATAATATCTTTCACAATATAAAAAAAAAATTGGGCTAACTTTACTGTTGTCTTATTTTTAAATTCAAAATAGTGTATTTTTTGCAAAAAAAGTGCGCTTGTAAGATTGTAAGACCGCTGTGCAAATACGGTGTGACAAAGTATTGCAACGACCGCCATTTTATTCTCTAGGGTGTTAGAAAAAAAAGAAGATATACTGTTTGGGGGTTCTAAATAATTTTCTAGCAAAAATGATTTTAACTCGTAAACAAGTGTCAAAAAGAGGCTCAGGGCTGAAGTGGTTAAACGTGATTTTTGAATGCAAGCAGCGTGGAGACCTTTTTAGTTTTAAAATTCTATTTTGTATCATTTTTTTTTGTAAGCCTTTAATCACTACTAGATCTTGAAACTCACCAGCTAATCACTACAGCCGCACGGAGGAGATAATGTATGGATACCCTTCACCAAACGTTTATATTTTCTGTTCTAAATCGAATGATTATGGGTTAGAACTTCTGTTAGATTTTTATTGCTTACAAACGTTCTTACCAGAACAGGAAGAGAGGTGAAAGAGGAAAATAAAGGCCTCATGCACGCAAGCTGTGAGAGGCTAAAAAAAAAAACTAGAAAACATGCATTAGTGTAAAATGCTGGCATTTTTTCATGCCTTAAGTGCCACAGATGGTGCATATAGCTGGCCATAGAACTGAATGACAGTATACATTTTTATTCAGATATACACCAATGCTTTAGTGCATTGCTGTAAACATGTGTAAGCATGTGTGAAGCATGTGTGAAGCCTTCCTAGAGCTGTTCAGAGGAGCCAATCATACATGTGCAGGTTTGTGTGGGTGCTTGAAAGCATCAGTGTATATCCAAGTACAAGCACATACATTCACACCTTTGGCATTTTTTGTTAATGTATTTATTTTCAGCCTCGTTCTACTCTCGAACTCCCTACCCTAACCTGCATGGCTATCTCCACCTCTGTCTGCCTTTAGGCGATACCTGAAAACTCATCTCTTCAGGCAAGTGTAGCCAGGTGCTGGACTACAGAAAAATGGAGGAAAACATCACCCTCCTTACAATCCATTTACTTTTACTTTCTGCTGTTATGCTGAATGTCATGTTGCACTATCCCCTCTAGTCAGCAGAGGGAGAACTATAGCCAGAAAAGCCTATGGAATCCTATGCAGAACGCTGAGGATCATGGGATTTGAAGTCCATAAAGTAAGCCATATTGTGAGCCTTATGGACACTTTGAAATAATTAAAAAGAGACACTGGGGCAAGGAGGAGCAGTGGGGCATAATGGTATTATGGATTTCCCCCAAGCATAAAAGCTTTTGTGGGGTATAATGAACCCTATGTAAAATAAATAATTGAGTCAGACGCTAGGAGGATGAGAGAGAAAGAGACCTTCGGTATGACCTCCTGTGCCTGAGTTCACTCCTCTTCGTCCAGTGATTCTAAGTCTCTTTGCCAGGAAATAAAACTATTTACCTGCATTCGGGCGCTAACTGCGGTCTGCAGGGCGGAGTAATTGTCTCCTATTGACCCACTTTTACAGGATGTAGATATAGCCATGGACAAAATTGTGGAGGGATTATATTGCAGCCGGAAGATAGAAGCCTGGCATTGTAGTGCATGGCGTAATTGAAGGTATTGGTAAAAATTATTGTTCTATGCTTACTTTGTTACCAACCAAACCAGGTGACGATGACAAGATAATACATTTTTCTGTGATATTGCATGCTTTGTACTCTTACCCTAGTATTTTAGAGGGGCGGCATTTAAGGAGGAGAAAGGGACAGAATAGAGGCTCCATCCTAACCAGCAGCTCCTCCAGGGGTAGCACTAAACAAGCCTATCCCACCTCTAGATAACTGGATTTTTGTTTCTTGAAAACCTTATCGATACTCCACTTGTCTCGAATTGTATTGTACCTATACCATCTATTTTGCTGTTGTTGCTATATAATAACATGGGGATGCTTGTTCTGGTGACGGCCAAGAAGTAGTTTACCTCCATTTTGGAGAGATTTTCTCTCTTCCTCTAATGTCAACAGGACAGGAAATGAACCGTATTCTCCAAAATGGGAAAAAGGCAGCATTAAAAAAAAAAAATCAGGGATTTTACCATTTCATAGACGATTTCTCAATCCAAAATGAAAAAAATGCTTTGGCTTTATATCAACATATACTATTAAACTATGTAAATGCAAAGGTTTCCTTTCAGTGCTAATACCAGAATAATGAAGGTTTACTACAGACAAGCAGGATTGATACCCTTTTTTTGACTAGCTTCCGCGGTACTATAAATCACTGAGATCTGTCTCTTGTAATTTAGGATTACTCAGGGGGGAAATGTCTAGCAAAGCACGGAAAACAGTAAATTACAATGATCATAAATCAAGTGCTTTTTTTTATGAGAATAGCTTTACAAACATTAACCACTTCAATACCAGGCACTTAGACACCTTCCCGCCCAGCCCAATTTTCAGCTTTCAGCGCTGTCACAATTTGAGTGACAATTGCGCGGTCATGCTACACTATACCCAAACAAATTTTTTATCATTTTGTTCCCACAAATAGAGCTTTCTTTTGGTGGTATTTGATCACCTCTGGGGTTTTTATTTTTTGCGCAACAAATAAAAAAAGACCGAAAATTTTGAAAAAAAACACGTTTTTCTTTGTTTCTGTTAAAATTTTTTGTAAATGAGTACGTTTTCTTCTTCAATGACGGGCACTGATATGGCTGCACTGACGGGCACTGATACGGCGGCACTGATGGGCACCGATGAGGTGGCACCAATGAGGTGGCACTGATGAGGTGGCACTGACGGGCACTGATGATGGGCACTGATAGGCGGCACTGATGCGCACTGATAGGTGGCACTAATGGGCACTGATAGGTGGCACTGGTAGGTGGCACTGATGGGCACTGATAGGTGGCACGATGGGCACTGATAGGCGGCACTGTTGGGCACTCGTAGGTGGCGTTGATGGGTAGTTATGGGTGGCACTGATAGTTGGCACAGATAGGCACGGTTGGGCACTGATAGGTGGGCACAGATGGGCACTGACAGGTGGCACCGATGGACACTGATGGGTGGCACTGATGATACTAATTGATGGCAGTGATGCCCCTAAGTGTGGCATTGCTGGGCATCACTGCAACATAATTGTGCCAATCAGTGCCCATTTGTGGGCACTGATTGGCACAGATTTGGCAGTGGCTGGGCACATGTGGATGGCCATGGGGTACATACCTGGCCATCCACATGTTTCCCTTCCCTGGTGGTCCTAGTGGCGATCCCTGGTGGTCCAGTGTGGTGATCTGCGGGGGGGCTGCGCTGATAAACAATCAGCGCAGACCCCCCCTGCCAGGAGAGCCGCCGATCGGCTCTCCTCTACTTGCGTCTGTCAGACGCGAGTGAGGAAGAGCCGATCAACGGCTCTTCCTATTGACAGCGTGATCAGCCGTGATTGGACACGGCTGATCACGTGGTAAAGAGCCTCCCCCGGGGGCGCGCTGCGGCATGTTATCCTGAAGGACGTCATATGACGCCCAGTCAGGATAACTAAACCACCGCCCGGCCGTCAATCCGCTATAGGCCGGGCGGGAAGTGGTTAAATAATTCAACTTTTCTCTTAAGCAGATGTATTGAAATATTTTCAAAAATATTTTTAAATCCTTATAAAAATGTTCTACTTAGTAAATGCTGGGCCATGAGCCATTTTTTCTCTCAATAAGGCAAAGAGCAGGTGGAGGGGGCAGTAGCAGCAACCAATCAGGAGTAATATTTCAGTAAAAAGTGATTCATTCTTCACAGCGAAAGGGGAAAGGGGGGGGGGGCACTTAGCAGGGGTTTGATTAACTTACAGAGTGCCCTGTGCTTCAAAGTATGCATTTTCACATTTCTCAAGCTTTGTAGCACTTCGCTCAGGTTATAATTATCCATCTGACATTGAAGCTGTGCCATCCCATTAACCGCACCAGGGAAGTATTCAAACTAGAGGATGCAATTGGGCACTAGATGTGAGTATCTCCCTTTTCCCCATGAGTTTTTTTTTCTCCCCTTAGGAGGTAGAACATATTAACCAATACTATCTACCCATTTGTATTTACAGTTAATTTCTGTACCCAACTCCTGATGAATGGCATAAGCCATGGAACGCGTCAAGTTTCCATGGGGTGCTCAGCCATGTCTGGCTCATTACGACTTACTGGCCCATATATACACCTCTATATAATCATATACACCTCTATAATATGGTGTGCCAATGTTATGACTATAATATGTATTTCATTATTGAATTTATCAATGTATTTGCATTTGTTTAATAAAACATTTATATACAAATTATCTATGCAATATCTGTAACAGTGACGCTCCTCCTATAAAGTCCCACTAATTTCCTTTCATATATATACACACATATATATATATATATATTATATATATATATATTTTATATATATATATATATATATATATATATATATATATATATATATATATATATATATATATATATATATATATATATATATATATATATATATATATATATATATATATATACATACATACATACACACAATAGGGATGGAGGTTCTGTCACTATGGTGTTTGGCAGGTCATACCTCTTTTTCTTCAGGAGTGTGACATATGTCATGAACTGACAGCATGTCCTGTGCTTAAAAGTATGCATTTTCACATTTCTCAAGCTTTGTAGCACTTCACTCAGGCTATAATTATCCATCTAACATTGAAGCAGCACCATTCCATTGACCTCACCAGGGAAGCATTCAAACTACAGGATGCAATTGGGCACTAGATGCCATGCTTCTCCATCCAGTGATAGCAATTATTGCTTTGGATTACTGTGCTTGGCAAATCCATGCATTGTTTATTGCCAATGAAGTTTACTGTATTACCACCTAGTGCCCAAGTTTAGACCAAAAGTTTAATTTCATTTTTGATAAAGCAAGAACAGTTGATACCATGGTAAGGTTTTTTGGTCATCTGTGTGTCCCTACTTGGTGGGAGATGCTAAACTGTAAACTAACATTTTTTCTTTTGTATTTTTTGTGTATAGGTATTTTAGAGGAACAGGAAGTGAAGGAAAAGCAAAACCAGACATAAATGTTGACTCTTCCTCACTTTATTCAAAAACAAAGTTAGGAGTTTGCATACCCTTAAAATCTTACAATGGACTTCTCCTATTTTCTCCCTTTCCGTTTGTTAAATTTACTAAAAAAAAAAATCAAACATTTCAAAATACTCCCTTTTCCCTTTTCCCCTCCTCTCCCCTGCAGCCGGTGCAGAGCAGATCGGGTAAATAAAGGTGTTTCTTGAATCCCTTCTGACCTAAATGAGTATTTAACCCTTGTAGTCAAAGGGCACCCCCACTGCAAAGGAGCATTTTTCCCTTTTTCTGGAGGTTCAGCTCCATCTCAATAGAAACGAACGGCACATGTAACTTGTGTTCACAGCAGCAAAAATGAAAGTACAGTTGAAAGTCTTCTTGTAAAGAAAATGCATAGAGCATATTCTATACCAGTGATCTTCAAACTACAGCCCTCCAGCTGTTGCGGAACTACACATCCCATGAGGCATTGTAAAACTCTGACATTCACTGACATGACTAGGCACCATGGAAACTGTAGTTCCTGAACTGGAGAGCCATAGTTTGAAGAGCCCTGTTCTATACCCTTTAAGTATAAGACCCCAGTGTGTTACCCCGTACAATACGTGATGCATTATAGGCAGCCCATTCATTTTTGAACGTTCTGCCAATAAATCTGTAAAAGCACTTTTTTCTGGTGCACTGCATTGCCAAAGCATTGGGGTGTTCTTGCAAGGTGCAGTGGGACGCAGCTCAAAATGAATGAAGCCACAACGCACCACTGATCCTCCATGACCACAACATACAGATGTGAAGCTAGCCTAAACCTTTTGTGTAGATGCAGTCCGAGTGTAAAGGACTACAATGATCCTAGAATGAGGCCAAATCCAAACTTAAGTGGCCCAGTACAACAGCTCTGGCCTTACACATTTATAGTGAAATATGCAAGATCTGGAAGTTCTGACAAATACAGCAATAAGGCTGGGGAAAATTCCATGCACAAAAATATTTTGCTGATGGAAAATTGCCAGTCAAACTAAAGCAATAAAAAAAGTATATAACTGCTAGATAATACATGCAAGTATATCCAGTTTGGAATTTATAATACAAAATGCTGGGTCCAAAAGTGTTGCTCTTTATTGTAGCCTGGAGACTAATCTCAGTTAATAGAATCAGGTAAATGACCATTTTTAATTCAGAGTGATGATTTCTGAGCTTGTCCGGGAATTTAAGGACCCATAAAACTGCAAAACTAGGCCAAACCTGCCGAAGTAGGCTAATCTAGTCTTCAGGTTTGGCATGCCACGCACTTAGCTTGTTCTGCGAGTAGATTCTACATTTTATAGCACAAAGAATGGGCATGCTGTCTCTCATAGATATCACATTGCAATTTCCCAATTCCACTTCATGGTTTAACCACAGCAAGACTGTTTATAAAAGCTAATGTAGAGTTTGATGACCACAGGCATCCTTAGCCACCCACACAGCTTACTTTATGATCATGCCCGGAAATTATAGGCATAGGTATGGAAAAGGGTGATGGACCGGTCATGACTGTAAATTTGTGTATTTGTTCCAGCATGTTGAGTGAACATAGAATATCTAGCAGATATCGCGTTGGGCAGTCCAACTTTAACAATGTCAATAGAGCTCATGCCAAACCTGCTAATTAAAAGAGAATGGGTTTTGCAAAAAAACAAATACCCATACTCACCTCGGTGGATGCAGCATCAATCCAATACCGCATCTGTCCCCTGCCGGTTCTACATCGAGAACTGGGTGAGCAAAGACTTTTGAACACTCAGTTCTTTGACTTCAGCGAGCAGAGGGCCAGTGACAGTCACTGGCATTCTGCTCTGCACCTCCAGCTCTCACTGGAGTGCAGGGCTGTGGAGGGGGCAGGAGAGGCTGGCTCAGGCATCTGGGTGGATCCTGACAAAGTTTGGATCTCTCCAGATTGACATCAGCCTACAGCAGACTTTAGCCCTCTGTCGGCTAAATATGGGTCAGAGGAGTGCAGAACAAAGTGCACTTCTGTGACAACAGGAGAAGTGGGGGCAAAAAAGCTTTGGCCCTTCTACTTTAAGTAAAAAGTAGAAAAAAAATTACTGTGCAAAGTGCAGTAACTCATAGTAACCACATTTCAGTTTACTTAAAGGGATTCTGTCATGAGAGATTAATGGAAGCTGCTATTGCTAACCTCTCCTATAGTTCCTTGGTTGCCTTTCTGATGCCTGGACTTCAATGCTTTCTTACTTATTGACACGGAATAAAGAAGTCATTGTGACACTCATTTGTTGCAAATTTGTTCCAGGTTTGTAATTGAGTTTACTTTGTCTGAAATACTGAAGTCAGACAGACAACCATCTATGATTTTCATGAGAAAAGCAGCAATTGCAGTCACTATATTTCTTCCATGAAAGAGTCACATTAGAGGGGACTTTTCCCCAAAAACACAGTAAACCAAGTTGCATGCAGCTCTTTATGCTTATCAAAGACAATACACACTTTGGTAGAAATCCTATACTTTTGTTTTCGTAAACTTAGGCAAGCATTACATTATATTTATTTCCTTTTAACCACAGGTTGAAAGAAAGAAAATTGCTCGATTCCCCCATCAACACAGTCAGTGTTGAGGGAATCCCTCCCGCAGCATTGTGTTCTGCTCTCAGGAGCCTTCTCCACTCACAGAATGCAACGATCACTCGTTGCCGATGGCAGTAATTAGGCGAAAAAACCCAACAGGCTGGTTGTACCAAAGTTGACCGATGGAATGAATAATAAATTCTTATTTTCCTATGCGGGCCACTGAACTCTTCATTTTACCCAATAGGATAGTTCTCATAGGGGCTGAAAAGGAGATGCTGAATGGTGGCTAGGGCCACACATAGGTAGCCTATCCACATAAAATATTGGCTTGATTTATGAAAACTAGAACTACACACTAAAGAAAACAAAAACTAAAACGTTAACTTGGCTGTGTGAAACCTCAAATTTTCTTTAACCATTTCCATACCGGGCCTATTCTGGCACTCCTCTCCTACATGTAAAAATCATCCCCTAAACATTATATTTCTTTTTTAGTAGACACCCTAGGGAATAAAATGGCAGTCCTCGCAACTTTTTTTCTCGCACGGCATTTGCACAACAATTTTTCAAACTTAATTTTTCTGGAAAAAAAACAGTTTCAGGATTTAAAAAGATAAAACAGTAAAGTTAGCCCAATTTTTTTGTAAAATGTTAAAGATGATGTTACGCCGAGTAGATACCCAACATGTCATGCTTTATAATTGCACACACTCATAGAATGATGTCAAACTTCGGTACTTAAAAATCTCCATAGGCGACGCTTTAAAATTATTTACAGGTTGTATGTTTTAAGTTACAGAGGAGGTCTAGTGCTAGAATTGTTGCTCGCGCTCTAACGCACGTGGCGATACCTCACATGTGTGGTTTGAACGGCGTTTACATATGTGGGCAGGACTAAAGTGTGCTTTAGCTTCTGAGCGCGGGCTACTGGGGACAGGGGCGTTTTTATTTGTTTTTATTTTACTTTATTTTTTTTGATCACTTGTATTCCTATTACAAGAAATGTAAACCTACCTTGTAATAGGAATCGTTTGTGACAGGTCCTCTTTATGGAGAGATTCAGCGGTCAATAAGACCCCACATCTCTCCTCCAGGCTGGAAAGCATGAGATCGAAAAATAAAATCTATGATCTCATGCTTACCCGCCGCGATCGCGGCTTTGTTTACATCCACGGTCCGGACATGACGTCATAATGTCGCGCCCGGGCCTCCAACGGTCACAGAGATGACTAGAGACCATCTGGTCCCCGGAAATCCCTATGGTCAACATCCGGCCATGGCCGATTCTTTCTCCGGGTCCCCGATGTCACGGGAGAGCCCGGAGAAGCACCAGATGGCGGCAGGAGGGGGGGAGAATGTCCCCTCCCCTCGCCTGTAAGTACGATCAAGCGGCGGAACTGCCGCTATGATCATTCTTATGGTGCACAGAATCGCCGGCTGAAAACAAGGATATCTGAATGTTGCCTATATCTGCAGGCATTATTCAGATATTCCCACTGAAAGTCAAAGACGTCATATGACGTCCTTGGGCGGGAAGTGGTTAAAGCTCAAATACAAGCAAACTATTTTGAATAGACTGGGGGAGACTTAGATATAATGGGTTTCAATGGTGTAAGCAAAGAGAAAAACAGAAAGCAACAGCAAACCTTCCTTCTTTCGTTAAAAAAACAATTAAAACCTTGTTCCAGCATCTTTTCATGAATTTAGCAACAAGCAACTGCAGTGGCTGAAGTTCAGCGTTGTCTGTCTTTTCAGTGACCTGTGTTCTACCTAATACACTCACATTAGTGCACATTTATTAATAAAACAATTTTAAGTGTTCCAAATTTAATTTTTGAGCATGAGCTTAAAGTATCCATAAACATCAATATTTAAACAAGTAATCCAGTAAGACCACCAACAGAACATCCTGCTTCCAACAATAATGCCAAAAATGCAACATAGGTCAGTATTCACATACCAAATTCTGCCTTAACTGTGCCTTCTTGTGTTCTGTTTTTTTTCCCCTTAGTTTTGGATAGAACAGGAATGGGTTAAATTTTTAGACATTTTTCTACTGTGTGCCCATTCAGAAAATTTCCCCTCACAGACTTTCCCTTGAATTCTTGCCTCAGTAAAAAGGGTAAAATAGACCGGACAGAAGGGCTGTCCTTCCATCGGGTTTCTTTAGGAGATTTCCGGTTAGGAAAACTCGCTGACAGACAACAGAGACCTGACAGATTCTACCCATCCCTCTCCAAAAATAAAAATAAGGCTTGGCCAAACTGTGCTCTAATGTTCTGAAGTATTTCACAGTACTTTTATTATACATCCAAGGAAACCTAAACATTAATATGTACAGTGATGTTACAATGAAATACATTTGTAAATATTCATGTTGTAGTTTACAAAAACTTAAAGTGGTAGCAAACCACTTTTTTTTTTTTTTAAATCCTGCAAGGTAAAGGGAAAAGGGTGCTAGTACGTGTCGCACATGTGACACTTACCTTAGAACAAAGCCGTCCAGCGGTACGCTGTCACCGCTGAAGAGGCTTCCATCTTCACCCGGTCCTCCTTCTGGGTTCGCGGACTCAGACTGTGTAAGGGGGGCCGGAGCTGCGATGTTGTCACTTGTGCATGGGAGCTGCCATTCACGGCACAGAACTCTGTGACGTCACTGGCTGCATCAAAAGTAAACATCTCCTAACTGGTGCATGTTTAGGAGAGATTTACTGTACCTATAGGAAAGCCTTACCTATAGGTAAAAGTCATGCATGGAAGTTTACTCCCACGTTAAATAAAAGTTGTTTCTTTATCTATAGTTTGTCACCCCCCAACCTCCTGAAAGTGCTAATTGACTGCCTCTCAAGCAGTTCTTTGGCTACATTTTCTTCTATCATAAACCTGGAATAAGTAAGCCATTCAGAATCCTAAAATCCACATGCTACATACTTGTTTAGAGTCAAAAGATCTGCTTAACACTTAGTAGGTTATTTTTAATAGCAACCTTCACAATTCTGTAATATTTGTTCCTAAATGTACAACTATTCAAATTTGATTATAGCATCACAGCAGCTTTTGCAAAAGGTTACTAAAAGGCCGTGCAGGTGCTAAATTAATGTTTTTTTAGTGATCCATTTTTAGAGAGGAATAATGAAAAGAATTGTTTTGCAGCAACAAAACCAAGCCTTTGGGAATGGGGGATAACCTGTTTCTTATAAATGCCCCAGTTTTTATTATTATTATTGGTACTTCTATTATGGTGGGACTTTGATTATTGGTCACAAACAAAAAATAAGAGACCAACACCAGGAGAATGTCAAAATGCTGGATGTGCAGATTTCAGTTTTAAAAAAAAAACTGGGAAAATCTAATCATTTAATAGAGTTCCCAAATTTGCTCAGTTTGAGATTTTGCTTTTCTGCAAACCAACATTAGTGTGCCAAGGAAGACAACCAGAACATGCATTCTGGTAATCAAAGAATAGATAGACCGTGAAGTCTTAAAATCCAAAAACTTTCGTAAAATGAATAAGTCACGTTTTTACTATTTTCTGACAATTCCAAGGTTTGCGCATCCCTTTTATCTTTAAGTGAGGACTTCACAGAGCTGATACTGATGTCACATTTCAGCTGGTGTGTTTCAACTTCCTGAAGAGCAAGGTTTAAAGTTCCTCCCCTGCTGACATAACATGTTTTGTTTGGAATAGCCAGATGGATTCTTATCCATGCAAGCCATTGTAATATGTGATCCATCTGTTTTTCATTAAACCCCACAAAAGTTATGTGCGTAGGCGTGATTGTCTCATTCCAAACATTTATTTACTTTTTTCAAGATTTGTTGTTCTGAGCAGATGTAATAAGACCACAGTGCACTATAATTTTTTTGTTAAGAACTGTATTTCTACAACAACCAAAAAAAATATATATATGTATGGAGAGAAAAAAAAAGCTCAAAAAAGGTAGGTTATGAACATAAGACTTTGGGCTGATTTAGTGCTGGTATAGATTAGTGAACCCCAACTTGTGGCTGGGGGGGGACTGTAGGTGACCCTGAAATTATTCTTCTTGGTCCTGAACAAGTCGGGTTTCTCTTTCCATTCCAATATTCATTTTATAATTTTATTCCATTGTCTTCCTTTTGTTGGGCGGGGGGGTGAAGGGCATATGTGAGGGTCTCAGAATTGAAGAAGTTGCCTACCCGTTGCCTAGGAGAAGGCAGTTAACACCAACTTTACTACTTTTAAGACCTATTTTGAGACATATTATTAGCAAACCAATTTGTAGACTGTACAATTGTATTATTATTGACTTATTGCTAAATTGCAGAATCGCATGACAAGTCACACCCTATTTTCAGCAATGGAACCATTCACAAATCATTGCAAGTCTAGCTGCAGCAACTTTTAAAAAAGGTTCCTGCACTATTTTCTGCAATTTCATTGCGGCTTGCATTGACTGTAAAATGAAGTTGCAAGCCGCAATAAAAGCTGCGGTGATAATAATTGCACGGGTCTGCGGCTTTAAAAACGTGCTGAAGTCGCACGATTTCGAAGCCACACTGGTGTGAACCGGAGCTAAAGTACAATACCAAGGTCGTTCTAGGTACTCTGATTCAACAATTAGTTCCTTTACTCGGATTCATACAGGAAAGCTCTATTTTGAGTCCGTTCAAGGTTTTTATCTTACCTGAGGCCCTGATGAAGGAGGAGTTTTCAGACGCCCCGAATCACGCTGGATTTTTTTTTTTTTAGTGTCAGTCAATAAATAAATTTAGACTCTTATCCTTTGGTCTGGCACTCCTTCCATTAATGCATGCTTTTTTTCCTGCTAATCACAGCAGAGGCTGGGAGAGGGATAAGTCACGCCTCTGACTTTTGTAATCATGTATGTAAATTTAAGCCTGAGAGATTACTCTGTATAACATGCTTTTCCAGAAAAGCAGCTAAGGGCAGCATCCAAAATATATTAAAAGGAGCCTGGAGTGCCACCAGCTGGATGGAATGATAATTGTACATGTGCAGAATTTCATCTTTATCTGGCTTACAGAAAAGTTTTTTTTTTTTTTCACTTTTTTTTTTTACCTCTTCTATAGCAAAGGAAGTTAAAAAGTTCAAACATTAACGTATAAGATAATACCCAGTGCTTTTAATTACATTTACAAGTTCCCAGAAGTTGGAAGCAGCACCAAGGTTGCAAAGGCAAGGCAGAAATCACTGACTGCTGTAAAAAAAACAATGACTGAAAATTATGAACTTTCAGCAAATATTTTGGCCTCATTCTTGGTTGATCTAAAAGGAAAGTTACCACCACCACCACCACCTATAAATAACAGGCTTTGTTCTGCAATCAATATGGTTATTAAATTATATAGTTATGTAAACCACACATTCTTGTTTTGTGATGCGGAAGAAGGAACAATCCATTGAAAAACAAGGACTGCGGCAATTCCTTTCAAATTATAATTTAACCAGTCTGTGTATATGTTGGCATTTGCAACAATCGACTATACAAGGAAAAATAGATGCAGCCAACTAAAATCATATTCTCACTGGATTTGGAATTATGTTCAAAGATGAAAAGTATAAGCATATTACCTAAAGATCACAGAGTTCCTGGTCTGTTCAAAAGTATTAAAGAAACCATATAACCCCAGTCACATCTAATTCACGCTCCCAAATTCCACCAATATCACATAAAACTACCATTAACTTACACACTCTTGTACTGCACTAAACCTGTAGGTGAATAAGAGAACCAAAATCTTGTAAAAAGCCTAGGCTTACGACATCATGCACAGCTCTCTCTCGTGAGATTTTGCCAGGAAGGGAGGGGGGGGGTGAGTCATAAGATGGCCAATGAGAGCTGCAGAGCTGGAGGTGTGCCTCTGTGTAAATCCAGGAAGTGAACAGGCAGCAGCTTCAACTGCCCACATTTAAAATGGATGCAGCCAGACTCAGTGGAGGGAGATTTCTGCAGCATATTTGGCAAATACAGACTCACAGTATATATAAAATATGCAAAGTGGTTGGAGGGAAGCTTCAGAATGGCAAAAATGTTTTTATTACAAATTATGTGAGCAGACTGCAGTTCCTCTTTGAGCAGAAGCTATCTTGGAAACCACAGCAGTCATTTGAGGAAAATCTGGTAATCACCATTTTAGACCAGCAGCCATATTAGAAAGGGTAATAATTGTATTGATTTCACCTTATATTCATTCGTGTTATTTTAAAATTTAGATTAATTGATTACTATAAACATTTGGATAAATATTTCTCTCCAGCTGATAACCACCTTGTGGAATTTTCTCGAAGCTTAATTTTTTTTTTTACATTATAATTTTTGTACTTTCTCTTTTTGTTGACCTAGCAGGCATCTATTTTATTTCATGTTGTTGATCACTTGCTTACCTGCAGTATAGTAACAGTCGAATTTGTGAAATACAGACGTTCTGGCTAATCGTCATATATACACATATATGGGAAGTTTTATCATTTCTGTGTCATTTAAAAGTACAACACTCCCATTAGCGGGTGTTTCAATTGGTTTTCCTTGTCAAAAGAAGTTTATTGAGTATACAATATTATAAAGATACATAAAGTAAGTTTACAAGGATCTATAAAGTAAGCTCATTGTTTTACAGTAGGGTTTATATAGGTAAATATCATGAAATTTCAAATATTAAACCTTGGGTTCACGTAAACCTAAATTAAAGATATATATCATTTCCTTAGTTACTTTTGTAGGTATTTAAATGATTTATACCTACTATACATATTGTTTACAGGTAGAGTGTATATAGGTCAAATAAATTCTGATAATGAGCTTTAATCGTAAGGTGGAGAAAAGGAAAGAGAAAGAAGAAAAAGGGTAGAAAGGCAGAGGTATGGTCCACAAGGTTGTCCCGCTCGTCAGTTTATTATTCTTTTTAGTTCTCTTTGAAGCCTTAGAATGGGTGTCTCTGTAAGTCATTTAATCTGTTACCATGGCAACAGGACAGAGTCATTGAAATTTGACAGGAACTGTTGTTTTATCCAAGGATGCCAAAGTTTTTCAAATTTTGGAATTTGATTTTGATCGATGGCTACCATCTTAGCATGGGACATTGTATTATTCATTCTGTGAATTGTTTCTGCTAGTACCAATGTAGGAGATTTCCATGCCTTGGCCACTGTTTGTTTTGCAGCCGTTATTAGTTGGATCATAAGTTTGAATTGAGAGAGTGTTAACCATTCCGGTTTTAGATTAAGTAAAGTTATATATGGATCTGGTTGTATTATTTTTTTAAATATTTTAGATGCAATCACGAAGACTTCCTTCCAGAAGGTTTGGATTACTGGGCACGTCCACCATATGTGTAAATGTGTGCCTATTTCTGGGCATCCTCGAAAACAAAGAGCTGAGGTATTTGGTGAATATTTTGCCACTCTAGCAGGTACAAGGTACCAGCGAGTTAGGACTTTATAATTTGTCTCCAGTGCTAAGATGTTGGGTGAAGATGACTTAGATGTGAGCCATATGTTAGACCAGTCCGTGTCTTCTAAAGTTCGTCCCAGGTCCTCCTCCCACCTCTGAACGTAATAGGGTCTATTAAGATTTACTACTCCATATAATTGATTATAAAGTGATGAAATTGTACCTTTAGCAAATGGATCTTTTGTACAGATTGATTCAAAATTGGATAATTGGGATAATGGTGTATCCCCCTTTAGGAATGGTGTATAGAAATTTTTGATTTGGAGATATCTAAATATCTCAGAGTTTGGTAGATCATATTTTTCTCTAAGCGATGGGAATGAAAGGAAAGATTTAGATGCTATGAAGTCATTTAGTGTCTGAATGCCTGATGTTGTCCAAGCTTTAAAAGAATTTGGGTAGATCCATGCCGGATAAAAGGCCGGATTTCTGATAAAAGAAATGAGGATTGTGTGGAGATTGTAACTGATATTTGGTTTTTAGTTTATCCCAGAGAGATAAGAAGTGTTTAGTTATGGGATTATGAATTTTAAAGCGGTCTTTAGGATCAAGCCATAACAAGTTTGATATTAATAGAGGGTCATTTTCTGAAGCCTCTATAAATACCCATAATGGGATTTCCTGTTTTGCATGGTATTTGGACAGACTGGCCAAATGTGCTGCTCTGTAGTAGTTAGTAAAATTAGGGTATCCCAGGCCTCCTTTATTTTTGGGAAGATGTAGTGTGTGTATAGGTATACGTGGTTTAGAAGAGCCCCATATAAACAAAGTTGCTCTTTTTTGTACTATTCTCAAAAAATAGGAAGGAATTGGAATAGGGAGGACTCTGAATAGATAAAGCAATTTGGGTAGAATAGTCATTTTGATTGCATTAATCTTCCCTATCCAGGATAAAGGAAGTTGCGACCATTGTTTTATTAGATGTGTGATCTGTCTTAATACAGGAGGATAATTGGTTGAGAATAAGTCAGAATGAGATGCTGTTAAATGAATTCCAAGATATGGGATTGATTTTTCTGCCCATGTGAATGGGAGTGC
This sequence comes from Lithobates septentrionalis, assembly GCA_037952835.1. Lineage (NCBI taxonomy): Eukaryota > Metazoa > Chordata > Amphibia > Anura > Ranidae > Lithobates > Lithobates septentrionalis. Next base: position 15,807,789 of record JBBDGP010000229.1, read on the forward strand.
AGCCCTAGCCGGGATCAATTCCATGTTTGTGAGCGAAATATTAAGCACTAGGCATTTCTTAGGATTAATCATAAGGCCGGATAGGGCTGCAAATCCATCAAGAGCTGGTATTAAGTTAGGACCAGAGACCTGTGGTGATGATAGAAAAAGTAATATATCATCTGCAAATATACATAATTTGTGTGTAATACCTCCTACTTCAATGCCAGTTATAGTTTGGTTTGTTCTGATGTATTGGGCCATGGGTTCGAGTATAAGGGCAAATAATAAGGGAGATAATGGGCAACCCTGTCGGGTACCTCTTTCGATATTAAAGGCATCAGATTTGTATCCAGCATATTTTATATAGGCTTTGGGTTTATTATATAATGCTTTGATCCATGTTAAAAAGTGGGGTCCAAAACCCCATTTTTGTAATGAATATTGCATATATTGCCAGGATACTGTGTCAAATGCCCTCTTAATATCGAGAGATAGAAAACATAAAGGGATTTTCTGTTTTTTAGCAATATGTGCCAATAACACTGCCCTGCGTATATTATCGCCTGCCTATTTGGCATGAAGCCTACTTGATCTCTATGTATTAATTTTCCTATAATGCTATTGAGGCGTTTTGCTATTATTTTTGCTAATAATTTAATATCAAGGTTTAACAGAGAGATAGGCCGATAATTCACACAGGAAGTATCATCAGAAAGGGGTTTTGGGATCATACAAACAATTGCCATTAGTGTTTCTTGCCGAAAAGAATGTCGTTCTAGAAGTTTGTTAAAAGTTTCAGTGAGAATGGGAGAGAGTATTTCTGAGAATGTTTTATAGTATAAAGCCGAGTAGCCGTCTGGGCCTGGTCTTTTGTTAAGTTTTAGGTCTTTTACGGCGTTAGTAACTTCATCTATAGTTATAGGCTCATCCAAACTGCTTTTTTGATTCTGAGACAACTCAGGTAAGGTTATTTTTGAGAAGAAGGATTCAGCCTCTGTAGGATTAAATTCATTGTTTGTCTTGTATAAAGTTGCGAGATGTGAGTGAAATTTATGGACTATTTTAACTGGATTACAAGTATAAACATTTTTTGATAATTTCAAACGTATTGGTTTGAAAGATTTGTTAGTTGAATTTAATGCCCGAGCCAAATATGTACCTGGTTTGTTTGTATTCATGTAGAAATTGTGTTTGGAGCGTTTGAGGGATTTATCAACTGACTCAGTGAGAAATAGATCGTATTCCAATCTAGATTTTTCCAGATGAGATTTTGTACTCTGAGATGGATTATCTTGGAATGATATGTAGGCTGCATTAAAATTGAGTTCTAGTTTTTTTGCTAGATTTTTGCGTTCCCGTTTAAATAGTGCCATTTGTCTTTGTATTGTACCACGCAAGACAGGCTTATGAGCTTCCCACAGTGTTATTGGGGAAATGTCTGTTGTATTATTAATTGATATGTATTCCTTTAAAGCTTGTTCAATGGCCATCTGATGTTGTGGGTGTTTGAGCATTATGTCCGGTAAGTACCACGTTGGGTCATGCGCTTTTGGTATGGCTGAGGCTATAGTAGTGTATACTGCATTATGGTCAGACCACGGAATCGGAATTATATCTGATGCAATAATTTCTGGTATCATTCCTATTGTTAGAAAAATATGATCTATTCTGGTGAAGGTTTGATGAGGGTGCGAGAAAAAAGTGAATTTCTTTTTCATTGGGTTACTTTCTCTCCACGAATCTACCAGATTGTATTTGGAAAGAAGTTGAGAAAAAGGTAATCTAGAGGTTATTTTGGATGGTGTAAAAGGTGATCTAGAAATGGGAGGAGGACCTGGTTCGAATCCCTGCACATTATCACTGTTCCTATTTTGTGTGTATTAATCACTTGTAATATATGTGAGAGTTATGGTGTAGGTTGTTTGTTAGGAGCGTAGTAGGAAATCACCGTGATTGCTGTATCCATTATATAACCCATGAGTATCAGGTATCTACCTTCTGGGTCTTTAATTTCTGATGATAAGGTGAATGGTGTGGATCGGTGAAATGCAATTAGAGTACCCCTTTGTTTGGTACAGGCAGAAGCCGTGTAAATTTGTTGATAAAGGAGAAATATATTTTGGAGTAGAATCTTTGGTGAAGTGTGTTTCTTGGAGGCATACTATGTGAGCCTTCTTGTTATGGAAAGTACGGAAGGCTTTGGTCCTTTTTTGGAGGGACATTTATTCCCTGAACATTCAGGGAAAGTATATTCAGTGGTGCCATGGCAACAGATCAAATAGTTTTGACTTACTTTTTGTTATGCAGAGCTGACTGCGCAGATCAACCTGTGTGGACTGAAGAGATGAATAGATAGAAAAGAAACCAGTGAATTCTGGAGTAAAGAGTAAACAAAAAACATATGAGATTAGATGATACATTGTATAAATTATTTTTTGCAAGTAATCACAATTTACCCATGAAAGAGAATAAATATCTCTCTCAGGGGAATAAGTGCCTTCGTCACACTCCCACATAATATGGTTGGGAGAATGAGGAGGGCTAATGGGGGTACACGGATCTTCCGCTTACAGGAGAGAAGTGCTATGTCAAAAGACATCAAAATGATGATTCATTAATTGGAGTGCAGAATATAGTTTTTGTTGAAATTATTTATTCCAGGGTGGTTGTATATGGTTAGTTTTGCCCTAGGCTAAATAATTCAGTTAGAAAGGTACTGTTAATAACTTTGGTATTGATGAAGATAGTTTGAATTATTTTGGGATTTTAACCCCTTTAGAGTAAACAATTACATATTTTATTCATATGTAACTGTTTAGATATGTTAACTCATAAAATTGAGGTTGTATTGCTTCAGATTAGAATAAACAAAACATAGTTCTAGGAACTAGTTAGGTAATAATATATTTGTTTTAAGAAAAGAAAGAAAAAGCTTCCATTACTTCTGGATTATTGAACATATTTGTCCTAAAAAGTAATAAATCTATTGTTATTACCTGAAAATATATAACTGAACAAGAAATTCCTTATTTCACTTATATCTTCTAAGGCTATATGAATCAGAAGTAATAAGAAATATAACTGGAATGTAACATGATCCCACACAGTGTGTGACTATCAGAATGCAGTTACATTCAGTTATAAATACAGGTTTTTTATAGAGAACCATCTCTTAGTATAATAAATGAAGAGCTATCAGGAATTAGGATGTCAGTCCATTGAATCTTCTTGGTCCATGGATGATGTGGCATAACGGCCTCTTTTGTGAGAATGATGATTCCCATTTTGTTCTGAAATTTTCTGGGTGCTGTCTGAAGGTGAAGATGATGCCATTCTTCTGCGTGTGGGAGAGTTGCTGCTTGTGGGTTCTGTCAGATTTAATTTTAAAAGGGTTTGTTGTAGTTCATCTGCTGATCTACTTCTGTAAATTGTACCTTGGTAGTTAAATCTGACTGAAAAGGGGAAGCCCCATTGATACATAATGTTGTGGCGTTGCAGTTCCATTAGTTGGGGTTTCATGGATCGTCTTTTAGTAATAGTAAGTTGGGATAGGTCAGCAAAAATTTGATAATTGTGTCCTTGAAAAATAAGTTCCTTTTTTTCTCTTGCAGCAATTAGTATTTGTTCTTTCGTTCTGTAATAATGAAATTTTGTGATTATATCACGTGGGGGTCCATCTTTCTTTTTGGCTGTGAGGGCTCTGTGTACTCTGTCCAGTTCTAAACGTTCAATAGGGATATCTGGCTTTAGTTCTTGTAATAGAGCAGTAATAGTAGATTGCAGGTCTGTCACAGTTTCAGGTATTCCCCTTATGCGCAAGTTTGAACGTCTGGCTCTATTTTCGTAATCTTCGAGCTTAGTTTGAAGTATTAAATTCTCTTATTTTAATTGTTCCAATTCTGTTATATTTACTTGGGTTGTAATTTCAATTTCATCCATTTTTATTTCTAAGGCTGCGGTGCGGTTTCCCAGCTCTCTTATTTCTTTGGTTAGGCTGTTTGTTATTTGGTCTGAGGTTTGTTTTAAAGCCTTATGAAGCATCTTTTCAAATTGTAATAATATTACTGGGGATGCTGAGGAGGCTTGTGGAGAAGTTTGTGAGAGGATTTGTTCTGTATCTGACTCAAATGGAGAGTCTTGCTGTGACATTTTCTGTCTGTGAGAGCGCCCTGATGCTGTATATTGTGAGGTGACTGGAGCTGCTTTAGTTGCAGTGAGTGCCTGTGAGCTCTTTGTGAGGTGATTAATTCTGCCACGGCTTCCTCCCAGTACCATATTTCCTGCCCAAACTTTCACAGTTTGTTCCCTGGGGCAAAAAGGTTCAAATGGATACCTTTTGAGCCTGCAGGCTCCGCTTTGGCCTTCTCTTCTCTCCTCAGCGGTGCGGAGCTCTAACAATGCATGTCTGCTCCGCTAGGCTCCGCCCATGCACCTCGTTTCAATTGGTTTTCAATGTTTTGTATAGAATTAGTTTCCGCCAACCAATATATATAACTATTTTGTATGAATACATGTCTGGTGAAAAAGATCTCCTATTTTTAGTCTGTGTTCATATTGATCGCTCCTGTATCTTAACAATATCATTTAAATTACTCATTCATAATTATCGTGCAGAAAAATTCTCATAAGCACGAAATGTTTTAAAGAAGGTTTAAACCCATCCAGTCACGTTTACATGCAATTACATCCATTCAGCATATTCAAAACCAACACTAAACAGAGCGCAAATGCAAATTTCTCGGTCTAAAATTTGAGCTTGTAAACATTCCTGAATGTCTAGTGTACAACGTACATAGAAGTCTATAGGATGCATTTAGATCTGTTTTAACCACTTCAGCCCTGGAAGAATTTCCCCCCTTTCCCAACCGGACCCATTTTTTGCGATAAGACACAGCGGCGATTTAACTGACAATTGCGCAGTCGTGCGACGCTGTACCAGACAAAGGGATTGACATCCCTTTTCCCCACAAATAGAGCTTTCTTTTGGTGGTATTTGATCACCTCTGCGGTTTTTATTTTTTGCGCTATAAACAAAAAACTTAAAAAAAAAAATATTTTTACTTTTTGCTATAATATCCCTAAAAAAATATATAAAAAAAAATTCTTCATCAGTTTAGGCCACTATGAATTATTGTATATTTTTGGTAAAAAATAAAAATCTCAATAAGCGTATATTGATTGGTTTGCGCAAAAGTTATAGTGTCTACAAAATAGGGGATAGATTTAAGGCATTTTTATTATTTGTTTTTTTTTACTAGTAATGGCGGCAATCTGTGATTTTTATTGGGACTGCGACATTGTGGCGGACAGATCGGACACTTCACACTATTTTGGGACCAATGACATTTATATAACGATCAGAGCTATAAATACCCATTAATTACTGTATAAATGTCACTGGCAGGGAAGGGGTTAACACTAGGGGCAATCAAGGAGTTAAATGTGTGTCCTAGAGAGCTATTCTAACTGTGGGGGGATGGGACTGTTTGGGGGAGGAGACAGATTGCTGTTCCTAAACAGTAGGAACAACAGATCGCTCACCTCACCCCTGACAGAATGGAGCTCTGTCTGTTTACATTGACAGATCTCCTCAGGAGCAATCATGGGTACCACACGCACGGGCTCCCATGTCACGCGCCCTATACTCCTTAAAGCGCCTGCCATAGAGCTACAGCAATTCGCGCAGGAGTGCCATTCTGTCGCCGCCAATCGACAGCGGGCGGTCGGCAAGCGGTTAACAATGTTTGCTTTGTGGACCTGAATGGTCCATTTTGATGCTAGTGTGCATGAGGCCTTAGACTTAGAGTGATGCCAGAACTGCTTCTCTATGCAATGTAGGCTGATTCAGCATTCCTCTCAAGAGCCCTCAGCTCTGATGCAAGATGAGGCTGGTTCTTGGAAGGTGTTATGCAAATATCAAAAAGCCTTGAGGGGCGGGTGCTAGTCTTAAGGTATAGATGTTCCTAGGCAGACCATCTTGGGTGATATCCACATATGATGCTGAACCTCCATAAAACTAAAAGAACTAAAAGCCAGGGACAGTTCTGCTCACAGTGTGCAGTGAAAAGAGTAAGTTGTCAGCACAGGAGTGGAGTACGACTGGAGTTCAGCTTTAACATTAATTGTGCCTGAGGTAGGCGATATGCTCACAAGAGATTTGCATCCCTGCTAAACTTCTGCAGTAGTACAGTACAGTTTTAAATGACTGTGGGCTTATACATCTTCACAACACAGCAAAAATATTCATTAAACATATGATCCTTTCTGGTCCATGTTGCAAAATGATATTCATTATACATAAGATCTCTCCTATCTCACATTGGGAAATATCCCAAGCTGCCGGATATATAAACATAGCATTGAACGAAAGCTATATTAATTCAATACTTTCTATTCATTCTTTGGTCATTCGAAAAGATCTGAGAACATTTTGCTTACAATTTTTGAAGCAATGAAGCAGAACATCTGCTTTCCAGAATGAAAATAACCTTTGAACTGTGATGTCAACTTAGCAAAACATTACGTCATGACAGACTTTGTCTAGATAGAGTTATGGTAAATGTCGACAATTGGATACACCTGCACAAACTGGAATCTGTGCATCGTAAAAGGCATAAAAAATGTTAGACCAATGAGAACACGGATTTCGACCCATACAGAACAGAAATATTTACACAATACGATGAGGGTCATTCTAAAGAGGATACCGAAGGCATTAGAAATAAAAAGGAAGACTTTCTTTGCTAGAGTTTTTTCACAAACAGCAAGACTAAAAAAAGGATTATGATTTTGATAAAGAGTTACTCATCCAACACTATACCCAAAAAAATAAAAAAAATTATGAGACAGATAGAGCTTTCTTTTGGTAGTTTTTAACCACTTACAGGGCACTTATACACCTTCCAGCCCAGACCAATTTTCAGCTTTCAGTGCTGTCGCAGTTTGAATGACAATTGCGTGGTCATATAACACTGTACCCAAATTAAATTTTTATCATTTTGTTCCCACAAATAGAGCCTTCTTTTGGTGGTATTTGATCACCTCTGCGGTTTTTATTTTTTTGCTAAATAAAAAAAGACCGAATATTTAGAAAAAAATAAAAGTTTTGCTTTTGTTTCTGTTAAAAAATGTAAATAAGTAAGTTTTCTCTTTCACTGATGGGCACTGATAAGGTGGCACCGATGAGGTGGCACCAATGAGCGGGCACCGACGATGGGCACCGATATGCGGCACTGATGGGCGTTGATAGGTGGCACTGATAGGCTGCAAAGATGGGCTCTTATGGGTGGCACTGATGGGCACTGATAGGTGACACTGCTGGGCACTGATGGGCACTAATACGTGGCACCAACGGGCACTGATACGCAGCACTGATAGGCATTACTGGTGGCACTGGCAGTGGTAGGCATTGTGAGTGGGCACTGATTGGCAGCTGCCTGAGCATTGATTGGCAGCTGCCTGGGCACAGATTAGTATTTCCCTGGGGGTCTAGGGGGCATACCTGGTGGTCCAGTGTGGATGGCCATCCTGGGCGGCTTCCCTGGTGGTCCTGGGCGGCTTCCCTGTTGGTCCTGGGTGGGATCCGAGAGACTCTTTACCTAGATCGGGGTTGCGGGGTATCAGACTGACACCCTGCAACAACGATCGCCGCGATGCGCGCCCCCCGGGGCGCGCAGCGGATCAATATCCTGAGGACGTCATATGACGCCCAGTCAGGTTATTGAAACCACTTTGCCACCGTCATTCTGCTATATGGCGGGCGGCAAGTGGTTAATCACCACTTTTTTTTGCTATATATAAAAAAAAGTAAACATTTTTCAAAAATAATTCTTAGTTTTGGTTATAAAATTTTGCAAATAAATCATCTTTCTTCATAAATTTAGGCCACAATGTATTGAGCTACATTTATATGGTAAAAAAAACCCCAAAATGTGTGTATTATTTAGACTATGTAAAAGGAAGAGTGTCTACAAAACTATGGTACATATATATTTGAAAAATGATTAATCCTGATGCAGACTGCCCATCTCATTTCTTGAGGCCCTAAAATGCCAGGACAGTATAAATACCACCCAAATTATCCCTTTTTGGAAAGAAGACAGTCGAATGTATTTAGTAAGAGGTATGTTGAGTTTTTTGAAGTTGTAATTTTTTGGTCACAATTTCTTGGGAAATTAAAAAATTAAATATTAACAACAATCCATCTTCTCCTCTAGTCAGTTCATTCCCCCTACAGTTAGAACACACACTGAGGGAACACAGTTAACCCCTTGATCGCCCCCTAGTGTAAACCCCTCCCCTGCCAGTGACATTTACACAGTAATCAGTGCATTTTTATAGCACTGATCATTGTACAAATGTCAATGGTTCCAAAAATGTGTCAAAAGTGTCCAATCTGTCCGCCATAATGTTGCAGTCCCAATAAAAATCGCAGATCACCGCCATTACTAGTAAAAAAAATAATAAAAATGCCATAAATCTTTTGCATAGTTTGTAGATGCTATAACTTTTGCGCAAACCAATCAATATACGCTTATTGTGATTTTTATTACCAAAAATATGTAATATATTGACCAAAACTGATGAAAAAATTTGATTTTTAAAAACATTTTTGAGGATATTATAGCAAAAAGTAAAACTTTTTTTTTTTTCAAAATTTACGCTTTTTGTTTATAACGCAAAAAGTAAAAAAACACAGAAGTGATCAAATACCACCATAAGAAAGCTCTATTTGTGAGAAAAAAAAAAGAACATGAATTTTGTTTGGGCAATTGTCAGTTAAAGCGACGCAGTGCCATATCCCAAAAAATGGCCCGGTCAGGAAAGGGGTAACTTCTTCCAGGGCTGAAGTAGGTATTTAAAATTTAGAACACATTCTGCTATGCCTCCCAAGTATGGGGATACCACATGTGAGACTTTCACAGCCTAGATACGGATGGGGGCCCAAAATCCAAGGAGCACACCTTTGAGTTTTCAAGGAGCATGAACTACTCATCTAATTTCCTAACTACCTATCACATTTTTGGATGACCTGGAGCACCAGGACAGTGGAAACGCCCTCAAAATGATCCCATTTTGGAAAGCAAACACCAAGGTATTTTTTGAAAGGCATGGTCCATGTCAGAGAAGCAATAAGAAAAGAGCTTGCCAATATCGGAAGGTTCCTGTGCGTTTGCGCGGCGGAGCCGCGCTTCGGCGCATGCGCGTTAGCAAAGTAGCGGCACACACGGGTTCACTACACGGCATAATGGCGTAATGGCGTACGAACGTTCGTTCGTCAGCGTTACACCCCCTTTCTGGCCTATATAAGGACTGACTTGTTCTCTGTTTAATTGCTGGTTTGTCTTTCAGCTTCCAGTGTTCCGTTCCTGATTCCTGCTACTTGTGTTTACCTGTTTGACCTGGATTTGCCTGACCTACCTTGTTTCTCTCCAGTGTTTGACCTCGGCTTGTTAAAAGGACTTCTCCACCATCTGCTTCCAGTGTTTGACCCTCGGCCTGTCTCCGGATTCTCCTGCCTTCTTGTGTATGACCCCGGCTTGTTTAACGGACTCCTCTGCTGACATCTCCAGTACCCTACCTCTGGCTTGCCTTCAGGACTTCTCTGTTTACAGTCTGCTGTGTTTGACCCTCGGCCTGTTTAAAGGACTTCCTTATCTACCAGTCTCCAGTATATGTTCCCGGCCTGCACCACAGACTCTCCATTACTGGGTTCTCTGTGCCTGATCTCCTGCACCTCACTCAGCTCCCGTTGTGTTTACGGGTTAGAACCCCAGCCGGGTCTTCTTCTCCAGTTCCAGGGGCAGAGTCACCACTGCTCTCATCTCCACGTTACAGAAGTCCTCCTCTCAAGAGCTACCTGCCTGCTGGCGACCCGTGCCTCTCTGTGCCCTATACCCTCTGTACCATCACCAGGGGTATAGTGCGCTTAGCTGCAAGGGAAGCCACTCCCAGCATCTCGGCTTCGGTGAGTACCCGTGATAGTCCATCTTTTTAAAATTACATTTTTTTGCCACAAGTTTTTGGAAAACGCAGGAAAGAAAATATATATATTTTTTTTTTTTTCTAACACAATGTTGAAAATGAATAAGATTTTTATAACACATATTATAGACATACTTAGAGAATTGCATCCAAAAACACATTCTGCCACTTCTAAATTTGGCGATAACACAATGCATGCGTATTTTCAGAAGGAAATGTCCACAATGCCTCCATGTTTCTCTCATGACAGCTTTCTGTTCTTTTGTATCCTTGAGCTGTAGGCTCAAATACAGGAGGCAGCCACCCTGCCCATCTGTACAGCTTTTGTTATTAGTCACCTAAAAAAAAAACACAATGTATCTGGTACAGAAACGTTCAAAAAAATATGTATAAATGCAGCCTGGGTACAGACTGCATGCACACAGCCATTAAAAATCCAGCACTACCACACGGTTGCTCCACATTATATTCTAGGACATTAGTAGGTCCAGGTTCATGTTTGCATCATTGTGATGAGAATTAAAGTCCTGGCACAAGAGCAGCTAAGGTCATTCAATGTAAATGCCTGTGTCTTTCCCTTGTTAGTACAGGCTCCCGCTGACAAAAAAGACTATTGATTGTAGTACCCAGTTATATAGCTGTGCTATTATAAATGCAGGTATAGAATATGATTGTATGCAAAAATTAAAACGTTTCATTTTAACATTTGTTTATTTTTTGCATACACCTATATGCTATAGTCCCATTTATGACAGCATTGCTGTATACCAGAGTACAGCACCGTACAGCCATTCAGGTCTATGGAAGGTTGTAGACTGCACATTGGCTGCCTGGGTGGGGGAATAACGCATGTTGAGGGGTCGTCTTCGTCCATGTGCAAGCACCCTTAAGCCAGCCACGGATGGATCAAAATTCAGCCGGTTCAGCGGGAACGAGACAAATTTTGATCAGTCTATGTGCAGACTGGTTGTACTGAAGTTGATCCATCGATCAAGTTGCGTACAACCATCCTGTCATGACTTTTTTTTGCCTGCTGGCGGCTATAGTTACTACATCTTTCATAATCATTTAAAAAGAATCTGTCCAAGTAAAGATAAGATAAAAGCTTCTTCAATATCTGAATGCTTTATAAAGTGCAATATGTAGCAGTGATATGAGCTGGTAATGGACATTAGCCTCTTCAAATGAAAAACATGGCCTGGTAGCTTGAATACAATTAGTTTAATTAATCCTCTGCTAAGAGGCCATGTAGACACACCAGCAGGACTATAATGGAATATTTTTCTCCATCGTTAATCCTCCGACACTGAATATCTATTCCGCTTGTTCCGTTGTCATGGAAATCACCGTAAAAAAAGTTAAATGCCAGAAATTTTAAAGCCCTCACTGTGTATTAACAAAGTCTGCCTAACAATTTATACCTTGGGAAAGAAAGACGAAGTGGCTCTATACAAGACTGCTAACAAAAGAACACAGGCTTCAATAAACCTGAGGTCCCAAATTCCATCACTCCCGAAGCAGGGTAGTGTTTAGCTGCACAGGAGATTGCTATGGAGATGCAAACACATGTGTAAAGCACGCACATCATGGTGGAGAGTGATAACGATGGCTTGTTTTGTATTAAAACTGGACCTGTAATTGGATTAGAACAACCCCAACTATCCCGACAACCCAGCCTGGTTAAACTCAAAAAAAAAAAAATTCCAGCATAAAAAAAGGTGATAAGGGCTCTCCTTGGTGGCCAGACAAATGTACAGGGATGGGGGGTTATCATTGTATTTCTGACCTCTGGTGCATGGAATATGGGCAGACTGGTTATAACCAGTTTATCTTTCAGGTGCAACAGCTGCATCAAAAATGAAAAGATTATTTTCGCAATATTTTGCACTTTAGCACAGCTATGCACCAAACTCAAAACACATTTCTGTGCACAAATTGCACCAATCTAACCTGGTAAAGATACTTGTGACGGTTGTCATCACAGTTTAATTAAATGTAATTGAAAACAGTCTTGTATCCATGTTTTAACCACTTGTGCTCCAGAAGACTTTACCCCCTTCATGGCCAGGGCATTTGTTGCGATTCAGCACTGCAATAATTTAAATGGCAATTGCGTGGTCATGCAAATCTACCCACATGAAATTTATATATTTTTTCACACAAATAGAGCTTTCTTTTGGTGGTATTTGTTCACCACACTATTTTTTATCATAAAATTTTTTTTTAAAAAAAGAACACAAATTTTGAAGGAAAAACAAAATTTTCAATTTTATGTTATAGAACATATCAGACAAAAAAAAAAATCAAAAATGTCTTCTTTAGGCCAAAATGTATTTTGCTAAATGTCTTGGTAAAAAAAAAAATCCAAATAATTTAATTGGTTTCTGCGGAAATTATAGAGTTTATCAATGATGGTATATGTACTGGAATTTTTTTTTATTATTTCCAGTAATGGTGGTGATCAACTACTTATAGTGGGACTGTGATAGTGCGGCAGGTAATCTGACACTGACACTCTTTGGGAACTGGCTAAATGATGCTGACATCAGTGACACTAATACAGTGATCTGTGCTAATAATATACACTGTCACTGTACTTATGACACTGGATGGGAAGGGTTTAACATCTCGGATGATCAACGGGTGAAAATTGTGCCCGATAATGTATAATGTGTGCTGCTTTTTGCTAAATATATTTGTTCCTTATGCCTGCTTTGCAGAGCTAAGAAACAGAGATTGTACAGAGCCATGTATTGATTGACAACACGGGGCTCGGTGCCGTCATTGGACACATGGATCATTGGCTGGGGCATGCTAACCAAGTCCAGCAAGCGGGGGTGCATGCCCTTAACTACCTGAACTTATCTCTTACTTTATTAGCTTATAGACGATCCCTGAAAACCCTTCTCTTCAGAGAAGCCTACCCTACCCACATCTAACAACTGTTTAATTTTCTCCATCAGCTCACCCCCCACAGTTACTACCTTTTGTTTCCACTTGACCCTCCCCTCTAGATTGTTAGCTCCAATGAGCAGGGCCTTATGATTCCAAACTGTAGGCGCTATATAAATCCTGTTTAATAATAATTATGAAGAAAGCAGTCACGTACAAGTACGTTACCTGTACGAACCGCCGGTCAATGTTTGTGACTTATTTATAAAATTTAACTGATGGATAAAAGTTGTATAACATATATATTATGTCACATGACACCGGCGAGGGAAAATGGCTAATTGGACCCAATTTGGACATTTTCACTTTGCGGTGTACTCACTTTTGTTGCCGGCGGTTTCGACATTAATGGCTGTGGGCAGGGGCGGATCCAGGGGGGGCAACGGGGCAATTGCCCCCTCCGAGAAATTTGTGACAGACCAGTTATTGGATGAGTGAGTGGGCGGGAGGCTGAGTGTGCCGGTTAACGAGCAGGCGGGCCAGGTGAGAGAGAGCCTGAGCGGGCAGATCAGCGGACGAGTGAGGGGGGGGTCACCAGCCGAGTGTTTATGTTAACGAGCGGGCAGGTCTGCGCCGGCGGAGGAGTGAGGGGGGGGGGGTCGCCAGCTGAGTGTGCATGTTAACAAGCGGGCAGGTCGGCGCCGGCGGACGAGTGAGGGGGGGTCGCCAGCTGAGTGTGCGGGCGTGCAGGGCAGACATTGAGTGAGGGGGCGGGCCGGTCCACAGGTGAGCGGAGAGACTGGCCAGTCAGTGAGCCGGCCCGCCCTGCATCACTGCAGTTCCGCCCTCACTGTACAGCCGTGGGCAGCAGAGAGATTACATCATCTCTGCTGCCTGCCTTCACTCTGACAATCTGCACCTTAGCAGGCCAACGACAATGAGCAACATGTGGCAGGTGACGTGGCAAGTGTAATCCGCAATGTGTGGCAGGTGACGTGGCAAGTGACAATCAGCAGCATGTGGCAGGGGACGTGGCAAGTGTAATCCGCAACATGTGGCAGGTGACGTGGCAAGTAACAATCAGCAACATGTGGCAGGTGACCTGGCAAGTGACAATCAGCAGCATGTGGCAGGGGACCTGGCAAGTGACAATCAGTATCTGGTGGCAGGCAAGTGACAATCCGCAGCTTGTGGCAGGGACGTGGCAAGTGACAAGCTGCATCTGAAGGCAGGTCAACGTGTAAAGTGACACACTCGGGGCTCCCACAGATTCTGCATTATGGTGAGTTGAACCATTTCATTTTATATTACAATGTAATATAAATAATGCTCTTCAATCATCCTGACACCATAACAACCATGGTGCAGTGATGATAAAAGCGCTAACACCAGCCATTGCCTCGATAAATTGCCTGCAAAAAAACATATACATACATATATATATATATATATATATACACATATATACACACACATACATACATACATACACACACCGAAATTTCGGCCACAGAATTTTATCATCCGAAAACGGTTTTTCATGCCGATAGCAAAAAAACAGCAGATACCAAAAGGGAGCTGGTGCCGCCCATTGCGAGAGTGTCAACCTGGAGCGCCCCCAGTCCTCCACTCGCTTCTCGCCGCAATCTCAGTGTGTCACGGAGCTGAATTGTTCGGGCCATAGTAACAATGTCCCGCCTCCTGTGGTAGATGGCACACTGATCCAATGGCGGGACATTGAATCAGTGTGACGTGATCACAGGAGGCGGGACATTGTTACTGCGGCCCGGGCAATTCAAACCCTGCTCCGTGACACACAGAGATCGCCACTCTGATCCGGGCACAGGTAGGCTGCATATGACGGGCCCTGGCGAGGCTGCTGGGCACAGGCAGGCTGCATATGACGAGTCCTGGCGCGGCTTCTGGGCACAGGCAGGCTGCATACGACGGGCCCTGGCGAGGCTGCATACGACGGGCCCTGGCGAGGCTGCATACGACGGGCCCTGGCGAGGCTGCATACGACGGGCCCTGGCGAGGCTGCATATGACGGGCCCTGGCGAGGCTGCATATGACGGGCCCTGGCGAGGCTGCATATGACGGGCCCTGGCGAGGCTGCATATGACGGGCCCTGGCGAGGCTGCTGGGCGCAGGCAGGCTGCATATGATGGGCACTGGTGAGGCTGCTGGGCACTGGTAGGCTGCATATGACCGGTCCTAGTGAGGCTACATATGACTGACACTGGTGAGGCTGCTGAGCACCGGCAGGCTGCATTTGATGGAAACTGGTGAGGCTGCATTGATCTCTTGTATCATGTCTGCAGTCTCTGACCATGCACCGAATGGAAATTTTGCTAATACTATTAGCAATGTGTTTAAGTTTAAGAGATTGCAGACTTGATACAAGAGATGGTTAGAGACTGCAGACTGCATTTTTCTTGACCTTTCTTGCACTAAAGGTGCCAATAATGGCAAACAATAAATTCATTATAATTTAAATCGATGACATTAATAAAAAGTTGTATATAAAAACAATTAAATATAAAAATCTAAATTTAAAAAAAAAACTAAATTTTCAGTATCGGTTTTGGCACCAAAATTTCCATTCGGTGCACCCCTAACATAATAAATGATTTATTATAATAATTGATAATGAAGAAAGTGAATTTGTCTCAAGCCAATTCTGTAAATGTAATATAACATGTGTGTGTGTAATATATTACACACATATACACACACACACACACACACATTTGTATATTACATTTACAGAATTAGCTTGAGACAAATTCACTTTCTTCATTACGTTGAACACTTCACTGTTTATGAGGGTTAAAATGTTATTCTAATAAAATTTTCAACCAATTCCATCACTTCAGATTTCCTGCTTTTTGTTGAAGGTCCATCCATATCTTCACTCCAAATAAATGTTGTAGTGGAAGGTTGCTCTTGCACAGTTTTGTATTCTATGTCATATTTATACTTTAAAAATTTGCACCATGTCCATACATTTGGAGCAATTTAAGAAAATTTCTGCACCATCAATGATAAATTCCCCTCATTCTATCTGACAATGAAGGAGATGGACGCAGATTTTCTAATGGTCACTAAATTGTCACTGGGCACACACTCGCTATGGTTTGGAAGCAAACAAAACAGTGACCAACCCCAGAAACCAGGAAAGGTCCCAGAGTTGAGAATCTACATACAATCCAATGACAGTGCCAAGAGTCCAAGGTGATTAAATGATAAAATGCAAAACCGAATAAAGCCAACATGTTTTAGGGGCCAAGCACACTCCCCCATTCACCGGGGCTACAAAACTATTAGAAATTTTGAATATAGCCCCACAGAACAGACAATGCACAGTCCACATGGACTTTGCTGCTTAAAGTGGGCCTTCAGTCATTTTTCAACTTTCCATTAAATCTTCTGCCCTTGCGGTTTTAACTTTGGATAGCAAAAAAAAAATGTGTCAGTAAATACCTTATACAGCCCACTTCCTGTTTGTCTGGTAAAAAGCCTAGGCTTATGACGACATGCACAGCTCTCTCACTCTCGGGAGAGTTTGCCAGGAAGGGAGGGGGGAGGAGTCATAAGGGGCCAATGAGAGCTGCAGAGCTGGTGGTGTGCCTCTGCGTGTCTGTACATCCAGGAAGTGAACAGGCAGCAGCTTCCACTGCCCACAGTTAAAATGGTTGCAGCCAGACTCAGTGGAAAAAACTAAAGCCTATCCATATTTTACTGTAATTTTGACCCGGGTTGCAGGAAAAAAAAAAAAAAAAAAACATGCATATTCTTATGACTGAATACATGAAGCCAACATACTGTATTTAAGAAGGATCAATGGGTGATAAACTTCTTCCAAAGGAAACAGTAATAGTAGACACAATCAGCGGAACACTCCAACATATATTGCGCTTACCAGACGTAAGGCTTTAAAAGGGCGAGTGGCTTAAACCCAGCCTGGGCCTTTGGATGTACACTCCAGGTGAAGCAGGAAGGGCGCCCTCGTCCCGTGTATCCACAGATATAATACAAAAGAATATAACAAAAATATAGCGTAATATTGTTTTAGAAAATACGCCACACCAGAAAGAGAAAGTGACACTCAAATACTCTCAAATCATGTGTGATCATATGAAATCCTGCGCTAATTAGCTAGAACATTGGGGTGGGTGTCATGCAATCATGCAAACATGCAAACATAAGTGAAAAAAATATATTTAAGGTGAAGGTAAATAATAAAAGTGTAAACTACAACGACTTCCAAAATCTGATTACCAGATATTATTGGACAGTCGGCGTGTGTAAAGCACTCCAAAATAAGTGAAGGATTGTGAAAAAGAACTCCCACCAGGTGCTGGGACAGCTAATAGTGCGAGCTGCTTACCAGAGGGTAGACCCTCGTATGCAGATATAGTGGAAAAACGGGAACCAACACCAAAGCATAGATATTAAACGGACCTTCGGGATTGTCCCCTTACCAGACAAATAAGCAAAGAAAGGCAGATGTATTACGATCCCAGCCACACTTCCGACCGGAATGGTGTACCTCGTCTTGCCCTCTCTTCATATCCTCTGATGTCTATTTCTTTGTAGCAACCTGATCGGGTGGGAGTTCTTTTTCACAATCCTTCACTTATTTTGGAGTGCTTTACACACGCCGACTGTCCAATTATATCTGGTAAGCAGATTTTGGAAGTCGTTGCAGTTTACACTTTTATTATTTACCTTCACCTTAAATATATTTTTTTCACTTATGTTTGCATGATTGCATGACACCCACCCTAATGTCCTAGCTAATTAGCGCAGGATTTCATATGATCACACATGATTTGAGGGTATTTGAGTGTCACTTTCTCTTTCTGGTGTGGCGTATTTTCTAAAACAATATTATGCTATATTTTTGTTATATTCTTTTGTATTATATCTGTGGATACACGGGACGAGGGCGCGTTTTTTTCTCTTTTTTAATTTGATTTGGTGGGCTACACTTATAACCGCAGCTTGTTCTTTTTCTTCTTTTTTCCTTCTAAGCGCAGTTTTTTTCTCCTTATACTGTATTTAACTACTTCCCACCCTATAGCCGAATGACTACTACAGAGAGGCCGTCAACAGATGGGCTGTGCGCAGCATGCTCTGTGATCACCGAGTCTATGAGATCCTGGCCCCTTACCACGTGATCAGCTGTCAGCCAATGACAGCTGATCACTGTATGTAAACAGAAGTGTATTTAAAAAGGATAAATAGCTGTGCAGCTGTTTAGAAAAAAAAAACTTCTCCGGGTCTCCCCTGTGTTCAGTGGGGCCGGGGGACGGAAAGCAGACTACACAGCTGCACAGCGGGAGTCGGGAGATTAGCTGATTAGTGGACAGGATTTGGGAGTCTCTGCTCGCTCGCCTCGTGCCCCCCCCTTTCCTCCAGCCCTAGTTAACCAAGCTCTGTGGTGTCCAGGAGGAAGGGAGAGGACCAGATTTACCAGCAGTGCACAGCTGGCCCAGGACTCCCAGCTTCAGAGGAACCACCTGACAAGCACTGCACCCAGGACCTAGGTAGAAGAATCTGTAAAGATCGGGCACTGGTGAGGCTGCACTAATGGGCACTGGTGAGGCTGCACTAATGGACACTGGTGAGGCTGCACTAATGGACACTGGTGAGGCTGCACTAATGGACACTGGTGAGGCTGCACTAATGGACACTGGTGAGGCTGCACTAATGGACACTGGTGAGGCTGCACTAATGGACACTGGTGACGCTGCACTAATGGACACTGGTGACGCTGCACTAATGGACACTGGTGACGCTGCACTAATGGACACTGGTGACGCTGCACTAATGGACACTGGTGAGGCTGCACTAATGGACACTGGTGAGGCTGCACTAATGGACACTGGTGAGGCTGCACTAATGGACACTGGTGAGGCTGCACTAATGGACACTGGTAAGGCTGCACTAATGGACACTGGTGAGGCTGCACTAATGGACACTGGTGAGGCTGCACTAATGGACACTGGTGAGGCTGCACTAATGGACACTGGTGAGGCTGCACTAATGGACACTGGTGAGGCTGCACTAATGGACACTGGTGAGGCTGCACTAATGGACACTGGTGAGGCTGCACTAATGGACACTGGTGACGCTGCACTAATGGACACTGGTGACGCTGCACTAATGGACACTGGTGACGCTGCACTAATGGACACTGGTGACGCTGCACTAATGGACACTGGTGAGGCTGCACTAATGGACACTGGTGAGGCTGCACTAATGGACACTGGTGAGGCTGCACTAATGGACACTGGTGAGGCTGCACTAATGGACACTGGTGAGGCTATGCCCAATAGTGGAATGTTTGTACTTTTTTTTTGCGCAATTGCGTATATTTTATATACGGTTTTTGTGTGTGTTTGCAAAATTAAAGTGGGCCGGTCTGGATGAACCCCAGGGCCAAATTTTTGTCCTAGTCCAGCCCTGTCAGAGGGACATCGGTTCCTCACACAGAAAGCTGCCACTGCCTTGTCTGTGCCCACCAGTGCCACCTATCAATGCCCACCAGTGCAACAGATCAGTGCTGCCCATCAGGGTCACCTACCACTGCCCACCAGTGCCGCCCACCAGTACAGCTGCATCAATGGAGAAAAACTACCTGTTTAAAATTTTATAACACAAATTTTTTTAATTTTCGGTCTTTTGTTTTTTTTTAACAAAAAATTTAAAAAAACAGCAGTGATTTAATACCACCAAACAGAAAGAAAGCTCTATTTGTGTGAAAAAAAAAAAAATTAATTAGGGTACAGTGTTACATGACCACGCAATTGTCATTCAAAGTGTGAAAGCTGAAAATTGGCCTGGGCAGGAGGGGGGTTTAAGTGCCCAGTAGTCAAGTGGTTAAACGATAGAAGGGTTCATTTATTTATGAAGTTCACCAACAGGAAAAAATAGTTAAATTAATAATTTTTTTGACTTGAGACAATCCGCCCCATATTTAATCACCCATAAGGACCTCCTTATGGAGCACACAACTCTAGTTAGCTTGTGGTCTGGGGGAGGAAATTGAGACATTTTGTTTCTCTCTGCTTGGATTAATTATTACACAGATTCGTTTTCATTCGATATAGAAAACTGTTTTGATGCACCTATAAGGCAACAAAATGACTAATGATAACAAATAGTTGTGCGCATTCCATATTGGCCCAGGAAGGAAGGGTTCTTTATATACATCTACGTATATGGAAATACTTATGGAACACGACCATGGGAAAATGAAACAAGGCTGCCATTGCTGCCAATACCTTTTGAAAATGCTAGTGGTCAGTCAGTCATGCTTCGGTTTCAGAACGGCTCGAGTCACTGCCTTGAAATTAATGTAAGTGCATATCAGAAGTCTTTATCTCTATTACATGCTTATTTGAGGCTTGTGATGCAAAAATGATTGGTGGCAGACAAGTAGTAGTTTTTAAAAGGCAGCTATTGTACTTGTTTTATGACGGAGTACATCACAGGAGCCAAAACGGCTGCCTTAAAGGGCATGGAGGAGCCTGTAAACTGACAGTGCCTAGGTCTAAGCTTCTAATAGCTAGGCCTGAGCCCACTGACGTAATGTGACCTCACTGCCCCTCTAGTTTGCGAACATGGTCAGTTTCAGCGTCGGCTTAAAAGTAGCAAGGAGTTGCAAAGGAACGCAGATAAGGCGAGTATACGTGGGTCGGGAGCTACCCTTCTCAGAGATGTGCTCACAGGTAAAGACAGAGTCTGCTGCAAACTACTCAAAATTCTGGAATGTGTACTGAGACTTACTTTAGCTGTGGAAAATACAATTTTGCAGATTTATAAAACCAAAGCTTCTATACACATCTCACCCTGCAAACAGATTTCTGGAGCTTACATTCATCAGCACAGGACAATTAAATGTACATTCCACTACAATGCCTTTTGGGGGTTGAAAATAAATTGCTCTGAAACGTGGCAAATGTTTCTGGAGCTGTAACCAAAAATAGCTGTATTTTTTTCTTTTCAGCAGCAGAGCTGCCAAATTCAAGCCAAAACACTGCCAAATGTAGAGGAAAATAAACACTAGTTAGAAGAAATCAGAAGTTGGAATGATCCAGGCCTAACCAAGAGATTTTAGTCTCATGGACAGTGTACAGTAAGTGTTTAAAATATAATTTTTCTCGTGACACTTTAGAAAAACAAAAAGCTCAAAGCCTACTTACTTTAAATTTTTCCATAGTAACACAAGTTCACTAACAAAAAAAGAGAAGGCATTCTCTAGATTACATTATTATGTATAAAGCAAGCAAGCTTTAGAAGTTGCTTGTATATAATCATTTGTAGCCAGGAGCTGGCTAAGACTGCCTGCGCTATCAGGGACACTCTGCAACACTTGCTATAGCGCGGTTGTTCACCCTAGTGTTCAGCCTGGATCCCATGTTCTCATGTCCTGAAGGCACAGGAGCAAAGGATCTTGGGAAATTTAGTCCCTTTACACTGGGATCAGACTGCCATGGACTACAATTACCAGCCGGCTAGATAGGAGGAACAGAATGCTGGGAGAGGGAATACAAAGCCTCTGCGGGAGCGGTCTCTTGGGACCACAGCCTGGATCTGCAAGCAGTGACCCAGACTGTAGCTCATGCTGTGGCCTGTGCTACAAAAAGTCATTGCAAGTGAGTGCGGGTGCAACCACTGCCAGAAACATCTGATCGTTTGGCGGCAGCCTGGAGGCCACCCTCATCACATCAACACCAGATCCAGCTAGACAGTAGCATGGTGCGACACAGGGTCGAGTGCTGTCCCTTGAGCCAGACTTGGAAAAGGCCTGCTGCGGAGCCCTCACGCCACACTTCAAAGCAGGAGGTCACTGGGATTGATTAACGACACTTGCTCATTCTCTTTACACCAAAGGACATAGCATGCAGACACCTTTTCAAATAGCAAAATATATAGAAAATACAGCGCTGTCAGTAGAAATTAAAGACATGCAAAACATAATCTGCTGTCTATAACGTGATTGAGCTGCAGTTAAAAAATATGGGATACCCACATTAAACAAGATAGTAACGAAAAGAAAACTGCGCTAAAAAAATTAAAACTCAGTGTGTGCACACATATTGTTTTAAGTCCATCCGAAGCCTATACACAGGTGTCAATTAACAGTCCGTGCAGAGTCCACAAAGGTATGTATCCAAATCTTCAATCAAGGTGAAAACACACTTAGAACCACCGCAGAAATAAGTGTAAAAGATAGGACAGTCCTCCACCTATAAGCAGTGCTGGGACAAGGTCATTTGGTGCCCAGGGCGGAGATGGCAAACTGCGCCCCCCCCCCCCCCCGACCCCTGTTTTTCACAGATTTTCCCCGATGTGCACCTGCGGCGGCGCGCGGGGAGGAATTAAATAGGAGGACAAAAACTTTTATCTTAGATGTTTACACTTATACCCCTTTCACATTGGGGCACTTTGCAGGCGCTACTGCGCTAAAAACAGCACCTGCAAAACGCCCTGAAAGAGCCGCTACTGTGTCTCCAATGTGAAAGCCCCGAGAACTTTCACACTGGAGCGGTGCGCTGGCAGGACGGTAAAAAAAGTCCTGCTAGCAGCATCTTTGGAGTGAAGGAGTGGTGTGTAATGATGGTAAAGCAGCGCTAAAAATAGCTCAGTTTTACCACCGATGCCGCCCCTGCCCCAGTGTGAAAGGGGGCTTAAGGTTTTTAATGTAGAGCCTGGTGCAACTAATGCACAAAGGGCTTAATTAACTGTGACTGGTCACAAATGCATCAGTGAACAATGGCAATACATTAACCCCCCCCCCCCATGCTGCATATTACAGAAATTAAAACTAGCATTGCTAATTAACCTCCCCTCAGCCTCCCCCCCTCCCCCATTCATGTATTATTCTGCTGCAGATTAATAAATGAACTGTCTGAATACGATTGGGGGAGGGGGGGAGGCTGAGGGGATGTTAATTACCAATGCTACCTATTTTTTAATTTCTGTAATATGCAGCATGGGGGGGGGGGGGTAATGTATTGCCATTGGTCACTGATGCATCAGTGACCAGTGGCAGTACATTAACCCCCCCCCCCCCCCTCCCATGCTGCATATTACAGAAATTAAAAAATAGGTAGCATTGGTAATTAACCTCTCCTCAGCCTCCTCCCCTCCCCTCATCGGATTCAGACACTTTATTTTAATATCTGCAGATGGCATTGCATTTGTTATCTGTTTAGTGCTTACTTTTGTGTCTTGTCTTGTGTCCGTTGTGTGATATACACACTTTGTTGCAGAGGCGTAACTATAACCTTCAGGGCCCCAGTGCAAGAAACCATGAAGGGCCCCTGACCCGCACTATGATGGGGGAGGGGGGGGGGTATTGTGAAAGAATGAGGGGCAGTATGACGGGGTATTTTGACAGGAGGGGGCAGTGTGACCAAAGAAGGGTATCTGGAAAGTGTGACCAGAGGGGGGAGTGTGATAAGAGGGGGCACTGTGAAAGAAGGGGGGCAGTGTGACAAGAAGGGGCAGTGTGACAGGAGGGGGCAGTATGACAGGGGGATATTGTGACAAGAGGGGGGCAGTGTGACAGGAAAAGGATACCTGGGAAGTATTACAAGAGGGGGGCAGTGTAATGAGGGAGCACTGTGAAAGGAGGGGGACTGTTTAACAAGAGGGGGGTAGATATGACAGAAGGGGGACAGTGTGTGGGGGGCACAGTGTGAGAGGGGACAGTGTGTGGGGGGCACAGTGTGAGAGGGGACAGTGTGAGAGGGGGACAGTGTGTGGGGGGGACAGTGTGTGGGGAGGACAGTGTGTGGGGGGGACAGTGTTAGAGGGGAGAGTGTTAGAGGGGAGAGTGTTAGAGGGGAGAGTGTTAGAGGGGAGAGTGTTAGAGGGGACAATGTGGGGGGGGACAGTGTGGGGGGGGCAGTGTTAGAGGGGACAGTGTGGGGGGGGACAGTGTGAAAGGGGGCAGTGTGTGGGGGGACAGTGTGAGAGGGGACAGTGTGAGAGGGGACAGTGTGAGAGGGGACAGTGTGAGAGGGGACAGTGTGAGAGGGGACAGTGTGAGAGGGGACAGTGTGAGAGGGGACAGTGTGAGAGAGGGGACAGTGTGTGGGGGGACAGTGTGTGGGGGGACAGTGTGTGGGGGGACAGTGTGAGAGAGGACAGTGTGAGAGGGGACAGTGTGAGAGCGGACAGTGTGAGAGGGGACAGTGTGTGGGGGGACAGTGTGTGGGGGGGGGGCAGTGTGTGGGGGGACAGTGTGAGAGGGGGCAGTGTGAGAGGGGACAGTGTGTGGGGGGACAGTGTGAGAGGGGACAGTGTGTGCCCCCCACACACTGTGTGTGAGAGGGGACAGTGTGTGGGGGGACAGTGTGAGAGGGGACAGTGTGAGAGGGGACAGTGTGAGAGGGGACAGTGTGTGGGGGGACAGTGTGTGGGGGGACAGTGTGAGAGGGGACAGTGTGAGAGGGGACAGTGTGTGGGGGGACAGTGTGTGGGGGGACAGTGTGAGAGGGGACAGTGTGAGAGGGGACAGTGTGAGAGGGGACAGTGTGAGAGGGGACAGTGTGTGGGGGGACAGTGTGAGAGGGGACAGTGTGTGGGGGGACAGTGTGTGGGGGGACAGTGTGTGGGGGGACAGTGTGAGAGGGGACAGTGTGAGAGGGGACAGTGTGAGAGGGGACAGTGCGAGAGGGGACAGTGCGAGAGGGGACAGTATGTGGGGGGACAGTGTGTGGGGGGACAGTGTGAGAGGGGACAGTGTGAGAGGGGACAGTGTGTGGGGGGACAGTGTGTGGGGGGACAGTGTGAGAGGGGACAGTGTGTGGGGGGACAGTGTGAGAGGGGACAGTGTGAGAGGGGACAGTGTGAGAGGGGACAGTGTGTGGGGGGACAGTGTGTGGGGGGACAGTGTGAGAGGGGACAGTGTGTGGGGGGACAGTGTGTGGGGGGACAGTGTGAGAGGGGACAGTGTGTGGGGGGACAGTGTGAGAGGGGGCAGTGTGTGGGGGGACAGTGTGAGAGGGGACAGTGTGTGGGGGGACAGTGTGTGGGGGGACAGTGTGTGGGGGGACAGTGTGAGAGGGGGCAGTGTGTGGGGGGACAGTGTGAGAGGGGACAGTGTGTGGGGGGACAGTGTGAGAGGGGACAGTGTGAGAGGGGACAGTGTGAGAGGGGACAGTGTGTGGGGGGACAGTGTGAGAGGGGACAGTGTGTGGGGGGACAGTGTGAGAGGGGACAGTGTGTGGGGGGACAGTGTGAGAGGGGACAGTGTGTGGGGGGACAGTGTGAGAGGGGACAGTGTGAGAGGGGACAGTGTGTGGGGGGACAGTGTGTGGGGGGACAGTGTGAGAGGGGACAGTGTGAGAGGGGACAGTGTGAGAGGGGACAGTGTGTGGGGGGACAGTGTGTGGGGGGACAGTGTGTGGGGGGACAGTGTGAGAGGGGACAGTGTGTGAGGGGACAGTGTGTGAGGGGACAGTGTGTGAGGGGACAGTGTGAGAGGGGACAGTGTGAGAGGGGACAGTGTGAGAGGGGACAGTGTGAGAGGGGACAGTGTGTGGGGGGACAGTGTGTGGGGGGACAGTGTGAGAGGGGACAGTGTGTGGGGGGACAGTGTGTGGGGGGACAGTGTGTGGGGGGACAGTGTGTGGGGGGACAGTGTGAGAGGGGACAGTGTGAGAGGGGACAGTGTGAGAGGGGAGAGGTGGGTGGCCAGTGTTGTGCTTTACTTACATGAGAAGCAGCATGCTTCCTTGTCATGTCTGCACTCTGCAGGATGTCCCTCCAGGCAGCACACAGTTCACTTCCCGAATATCATTGTATCCAATGGAGAGGGGAGGGGCCTCTGACCTGAGCGTGTATTAGCAAGACTCAGAGTGTACAAGCAGAGGGAGAAACTTGTGCACTCAATCTGCTGGTCAGAGGCCCCTCCCCTCTCCATTGTACTCACTGATATTCGGGAAGTGAACTGTGTGCTGCCTGGAGGGACATCCCGCAGAGCGCAGACATCACATAGCTGCCGATCGCCCCCTTACGCCCCCCTCTCCTGTATAGTTAGATGCCAGCCAGGGGAGGTGCGGCGTCTTGGGGCCCCCCCACACTGGCAGAATTCCAGGGCCCAGTCGCAAGTGCGACTGTTGCGACCCTGAAAATTCCGCCACTGCTTTGTTGGTTCCTCCTCGGTGGCTCCTCTAGGTTGCAGCTTCTGCAGCAGCTCTCTATCTCCTCCCATCCCGCCTCTGGCCATCAGTGATGTCACGCCGCCGGGACGGGACTACGAATCGCCTTCATAGGGGGAGAGAAGCGCTGACAGGGAAGGGGCTTGTGCAGTCTGTTTAGGCTTGTGCCGGGTGCAGGAGTGCACTCGGCACATAGTTACAGTACAGCTATTAGCAGCGCCGGCTGGTGTGTATGTACTACTATGATGAAGCACACTGCCAGCACTTCATCTGCGCCCCCCTCCCTTCAGCAAATTCTATCGCCCAGGGCATCCGCCCCTTCCGCCCCTGCCTTGTACCGGCTCTGCCTATAAGCCAACTGCCTCTTACCAGCTCCCTTGATCTCTGGTAAGGAGATCAAATACGCTTTTTAGCTTATGACCCAGCTACAGTCTTGGGATGGAACATCAGATATAGTCTCCGTGATTTCCTTAAATAGGTCTCAACAGCATATCCATGGGCTCCTCAGGAGATTTACAGCCTATATGGGGGGGGTCTTCTGAATCGGGAGAGGCTAAACCCGACAGGATGGATGGATGGATGGATGGAGAAGAGAAAAAAATAAATAAAAAATAAATAAAAATAAACGTTAAAAGGCGTCCGGCGCGAGGACGAAAAAAGAACCTTTTTTCGTCCTCGCGCCGGACGCCTTTTAACGTTTATTTTTATTTATTTTTTATTTATTTTTTTCTCTTCTCCATCCATCCATCCTGTCGGGTTTAGCCTCTCCCGATTCAGAAGACCCCCCCATATAGGCTGTAAATCTCCTGAGGAGCCCATGGATATGCTGTTGAGACCTATTTAAGGAAATCACGGAGACTATATCTGATGTTCCATCCCAAGACTGTAGCTGGGTCATAAGCTAAAAAGCGTATTTGATCTCCTTACCAGAGATCAAGGGAGCTGGTAAGAGGCAGTTGGCTTATAGGTGGAGGACTGTCCTATCTTTTACACTTATTTCTGCGGTGGTTCTAAGTGTGTTGTCACCTTGATTGAAGATTTGGATACATACCTTTGTGGACTCTGCACGGACTGTTAATTGACACCTGTGTATAGGCTTCGGATGGACTTAAAACAATATGTGTGCACACACTGAGTTTTAATTTTTTTAGCGCAGTTTTCTTTTCGTTACTATGCAGACACCTTTGCCTTATTCACTCCTGCAAGGGGACCCTTGTTACACTTTATTTCATACTGAAAGAATCTAATATCTTACTTGCCAGGCCACACTGTGCCCATCTTAAAGAGCTAGCTGAAGACTCAAGCCTTCTCTTCAAAGGACTACAGAATATCCCCTTCACCCCCCACAAGGGTTAACAATTGGTGCCCACCTAGGCCCACACAGCGAACAAGGACTCTACGCATTAGAAAATAGAGATAAGGACTCTGAAGTTGTTACTTACCCTTTTTGGCCTGTAACCATAGACGCTAATCCAGGATTAAATTCTGCTGGTTACACATTCTTAAAGTGTTCAAATTGTCAATTCTCTTAATTGGCTTTGCCATCAAGTTTCAAGGATCCTTGACAATTTTGCCACTGGCTTTCACCAGAGCAAATGTTTTCGGAACAGGTAGCAGAGGCCTATTCCTCTCACATGACTGTTGACACAGACTGTCCCCAAGCCCGATAATGGAAGCCATAGCCCTCCTTACACACTAGCTGAATGGCAGAATAATAGTTCTATGTATTTGCAGCAGTTTATTTTTGAAGCCTGTGACACTGCAGTGCATGCTACCTGAACTGAGGTGTGCTGAGCACTGCTGACTCTATTGCTGGGCTGTCGGCACACCTCCCCATCAGTAAGCTTGTTAGTAGTAGGGAGTAGACATGTGCACACTGAAATATTTCGTTTCGGAATTTCGTTTTCATCCGAAAAATACATTTATTTAGTTACTCCCGAAATTCGTTTTTATTTATTTCGTTTTTCGTTAAAAATTGCATTCGTCCGAAATTCCAAATTAAAGGTCGAATCTGTCATTGAAGGCTTATGGTGTCTGTCGAATGTTCAAAGAAGATTCGACGGAGCAGCTAAACTGTACGACGCCGTATAGTTTACCTGCTCCGTCGAATCTTCTTAGAACTTTCGACAGACACCATAAGCCAAAGTACGTGTGTACTTAGTTCTAGCTATTTTACTGCTCCTCCTCTTTGGTTACAATCAGCCAATAACATTCATCATCATCATTATTTTTATTTATCTTTTCTCCCCTACGTCGAATCTTTCCTCCCCTACGTCGAATCTTTCCTCCCCTACGTCGAATCTTTCCTCCCCTACGTCGAATCTTTCCTCCCCTACGTCGAATCTTTCCTCCCCTACGTCGAATCTTTTCTCTCTATGTAGAATAATCTTGGACTAATAGAGTTAAGGTTAGGCACATTCGACCACAGGTTTGATGGACACAGATTGTTATTGTCATCATCATGTCGAATCTCCTATCTATATCGAACTGTTGTAGCAACGAAAACGAAAATAAAGCATTTGTTTATGTCAGCTCTTTCATTTTTCGGACTCTGCACTTTCGTTATCGTTTGTTAAAACGATAACGAAAATACCTGAAATTCGGACGAAAATGCATTCGGGTGAAAACGAATGCACATGTCTAGTAGGGAGCATTGAACTCCTATTCTGCACTTCAGCAGCACAGTGCAGGTAATATTTTTACTGCACACAGTAGGCAGCATGGTGCAGGCTCTGTCACTGGCCAACCTGACCAGCCATGACAAAAAACTGCAGGGGAGGGTAGAGGCTTTGCTGGCATTAACCTCTGTGAGGAGCCTGGTCAGCAGCGTCAATTTAAAGGTTTGAAGCCCTTACTCGGAGCACACTGTCTGCTGATGCTGCTGGTATGCACAACACATGCGATGGAGAATGCATGTTAAAAGGTCCTCCAGCACTTTCTGGTCTCATTTCAACCTTACAAATATGGGGTAGGCTTTTCAGCGCAAGGAACAATGATTAAATTATAATTTAGCTAAGATACCAGAAAAAAATAAAAATAAAATGTATATATATATATATATATTTTTTTTCTGGTATCTTAGCTAAATATATATATGTGTATATATATATATATATATATATATATATATATATATATATATATATATATATATATATATATATATATATTTATTTTTCAACCTCCCTCTCAATCTTAATACAGCATTTCCCCCATTCATGTTAAACAAGTGCCGAGCAGAGCTGTCAAAAGAAAAAACTGAACAAGCAAATGTTTATTAACAGCGATACAGAGACAAACAATATATCTCTTGGTTCTTTTAGATCACAGGAACTAACTTCGGTCTGTAAATGAGGTCAGTTTAACCACTTAAAGGAGTTGTAAAGGCAGAAGGCTAAGACACACCAGCGGCACCATTGGCTCCCACGGCTGTCAAAGTCAGACAGCCAATCGGGGAAGAGAGGGAGAGGGCCATCTCAGGGCTCCCTGTCTGAATGGATGCACGGAGATGTGACACGGCTCGGGTCGCCCCATAGGAAGCTGCTGACGGTGGGGCACTCGATAGGAGGGAGGGGCCAGAAGAAGGACCTGAGAAGAGGAGGATCCGGGCTACTCTGTGCAAAACCAACTGCACAGAGGAGGCAAGTATAACATGTGCACGATTTTAAAAAAATATATATAAATAAAAATCTATCACAATACAAATACAATCACTTTAAAGACAAAGCCTTTGACACTTGTTGCTTACAAGTTAAAAAAAAAAATATATATATATATATATATATATATATATATATATATATATATATATATATATATATATATATATATATATATATATATATATATATATATATATATATATATATATATATATATATATATATGTATATTTTAGCAGGGACCGATTGTTGCAATATTTTATGTCACACCGCATTTGAGCAGCGGTCTTTTAAAATACATTTTTATATACTTCTATTTTAAAAAAAAAAGGAAACAGTAAAGAAGTTAGCCCAATTTTTTTTTGAAAGATGAGGTTACACCAAGAATCATGATCTTTATTCTAAGCAAAAAAATTCAGATTCTCATTTTATCCAGAATAGTGCAGCTCTAATATATATCTATATTAAATGCCACATGCCACACCTGTTAGGGTTGGTCTGAGGTCTGAAGTGCATATGTACATTGGGGCTGATCTAAAGTCTGAGCTTGAGCATAGAAAAATATCTTACTCTAGTGAAGCATTTTCTCACTTTTGAGGTTGAGCGGTAGGCTAAATTTCATCTTTATACTTTGCAGGCATTGGAACTGGAACTGGGGTTGTTTCCAGGCAGTTTGGAATCTTCACTCAGGGCCTTGGATGACCTTGTCCCGGCACTGATTGACACCCTAGACAGCTGTCATTTAAAGCCAATGCCTTCACTTGCCAGTGTAGAGGGCATTGCTTGTCTGCCTCGTCTCCCTGGGGGTTGCTGACCCCTGCAATAGAGCCCAACTTGAGTGAGAGCTCTGAGTATTCTGGAGCTGCTGACATCACTTGCAGCAGTACTTTCAGGGCTTTTGGATGCCTACACAAGGGTGGATTATTCAGGTAAGTAACATGTCATGAATACTTTAAGTGCATAATTATTTTATGGAAGGATGTTTGCTGAAATAAATGGTCTGACAACAGGGTTTCTTTAAAGATGTAGACTTCTGCATCTGCGCAAGGAGTGTCATTTACCCATTTCGAAACTTCTATCCTTGATCTAGAGATCTGTTTTGCCTAAGAATAAAACTATTGTAAAACCTGTAAACATGTTAAAAATTACGAAAGAAAAGTATCAACATTTTGGCTTTTGACATAATAGCACAATTACTTTTGATGTAGAATCAATAGCATTTTTCCAATACCAATAAACTGTACCAACACATTTTAATGGCAATATGCACATGGAACTGATATTTCTACTAAAAATATTGTTTTGGCATGAAAATATTCATACCAAAAAAGAAAAACAGCCTTTGCTAATAACCTCAACTCCTATGGTCTAGTTTCTATCATACAACATACTTAAAGTAATCGTAAAGTTTATTTATTTTTTTAAATTACAAACATGTTGTACTTACTGCTCTGTGCAATAGAATTACAGAGCGGGCCTGATCCTCCACTTCTGGGGCTGCCATCAGTGCTCCTGGGCGCCTGCTCTTCTGCGTGTGCTACCATAGGCATCCACTTCCTATGGTGGCACTCCTGCAGGCTCCATCCGGGTCCATAGCTACAGATAGTGTAGCTTGGCCCGGCCTACCCCGCCCCTCCCCCAGTCTTGTCACAGGATGTGAACAGCAGCAGTGGAAGCCAATGGCTAACACTGCCCAAGCAAAGTCTTTGAGAGAGGGGAGAGCCACTACAGATGCGCACAGTGCTGGATTGAGTAAGGTAAGTAAAAGGAGGGGGATGAAGGGGCGATACAGGTAATGGGACATTTTTTTACCGTAAAGAATAAGTCCACCCCAACACTAAAATCGCTACATCTACAGACATCCATGATCTAACACTAACCTATAAAGAATAAATCCGTATACATACCTTTTTTGAAGCCAAACCGGTCCAGTCTCCAGTGGCGGAAGCTCTGCAGAGGACACAGGCTGTGACAGAGTGACAACAGCTGTGAAATAAATGGGAATGTGACATCACCCATTTACGTAACATTGAGCTTACGATCCTGGCTGTGCCCTTCACACCCGCTTCCACAGCGAAAGCTGCAGCTGACAGCTCAGCATGAATACTGATTTCTTCTTTACAGGGTTAGATAGGTTACTGTTAGATCATCGATGTCTGTAGATGTCGAGATTTTAGTGTTAGGGTGCACTTATCCTTTAATGCAGGGAATGTATGAAGGTAAAAAAACTTTTAGGCTTTAGAAACACCTTTAATCCTAACTGTTCAGAAATTTATTCTGGTACAAACCGATTTTGGTACAAAGATAACAAACCTTTAGTACCAATCTTCCTAAAAAAAATTTAAGTAAAAAACAAAATGCTGGGTGACATATTCAGACAGGGAATATAATAGGTGAGATATTGATTCTCACACAGCTGATTATCCATCACAAAAGAAAAAAAAAGGAAGTGACATCAAGATAGATTATCATTTCATGCTATTACTAAAACACCACTGAAACAAAGAAATAAAGAAATATTTCCGAAAGCAACTGAAAAGGAGGTTTTAAAGATTGTGCATGCAAGATTTAGGTAAAGAATTGACCCTTAATCTGCATTAATAGATGTAATATTAAAAGCCCTAACCTAGTAAAAATAGGAAAAAAAGCCTTACATAGCCCAAAGTATCACAAATTATTTCTGTAAGACTTGGAGGCTGGTTTACTAAAAGGATTCATAATATTCACTCAAATATTCACTCAAATGGTAGGTGTGTACACTTTGAATACCTAGGGATGTGCAGATTAAATAAAAAAACAAAAACAAAAAAAACAGGAATTTGTTATTTACATGATTGGATAATCAAAGTGAATCTTCTTAACTTATTTCAACTTATTGAAAGAAGATTCTCAACACCTTTAGTAAATCAGCCTCGATATTCAAAAGTACTGTACCCGACTAAAACTACACATATATTTTATATTTCCAAAACATACTAACCAATAATTGACGGAAAGTAGCCAAAGCAGAAATGTATCCTTATACCAATAGCTTAACAAACGTTTTAAATCAAGAGCATATTGACTAAAAGCCATTTGGAACATTTAAAGCTGCACTTATGTGTGGAAGCTAGAGGAATATAAGAAATACAGAATGTGATTTCATGCACCATGCTCTTTCCACACTTATGGGATAATATCTGCAAATTATCCAAGCTTAGATATATATACAACCCAATAGCCCAACTTTTGAATAGTCCCACATTTACGCAAAGGCCTGTAGCCGAATGAGTTTAAAAAGGGTGCCTGAAAAAGGCTTATAGTGTATAGAACATTTTTATTATTACGATGGGATGCAGACTTCTCCTGAATGCTTGAAAGGTCACGTTCATGAAACCTTTTGTATGCCTCCAATCCTCTGGTACATTTTATCAAAAAAAGGAGGCAGTCAAATTCACTTTGAGGCCTTTTATCTTAGAGAATAGATGCTTACTGGCCAGAAGGAAGGGTGGCATTTCATTATTTTGTTAATAATTCTCCACATGAGAAGCAGACTTGAACTCAGATCAGCAAGATGGTTCGGACCTCTTGGTCAATCAGAATACACAAGGTGATACTATGAGTCGAATTAAAGCGAACTACAAACGCCTCTCATGCTGGCTTCTGGGTATCTTTTTAGTAGCAAAATGTCCATAGTTAAAGCATGGAAATCCCCTGTAGTTTATATTTCAGCAATTAAAAACAAGGTCTACTAGTTGTGTTTCATGAAAAATTAGCCAGCATGCTACGAGATAAAGGTTTGAGAAGTTCTGGAATCTGTGGATATGCTATGTAGTGTCTCCTGCTTGCGCTTAAGAATGTGGATGAGGTGAGGATGAGACACTTCTAATTATTCTACTAAATCCCTTCCCTTTGGGAGCCTTTTACTTAATTTCACTGTTCTGGGTCATTTAGTATCGACAATCTAAATTGCACTGGAAACTTGAGTGTTTGGAATGGATATACAGTTTTATGGTGAGGGGGATGGACAAGGGCCTCTTCCCCCACAACCCTGGCCCTGTGGTTGTGGGGGTGCGGGAGGTGACTTATCAGAATCTGGAAGCCCCCTTTAACTAGGGAGGCCCCCAGATAACGCAACATCATTCGGCTGTGTCCCTGAACGAGACCAATTATGTTCGGCGGACAGTTTTTTTTTCTCATTGTGTTTTTATTATTGGTGTTGTGTTTTTATTAACCATTTGAGGCATTTTTGGTGAATGAGAAGGGATACTACAAACCCCATACTCATTCACTTGGGCGGGGCCGGGATGTCAAAGGGGGCTTCAAGATTCTGATAAGCCCCCCTCGCCCGCAGATCTCCACAACCACTAGACCAGGGTTGTAGGGAAGAGGCCCCCTTGTCCCCATCAACATAGGGCCAAGGAGTTTTGGGGGGGAGCCCCCCTGCCCCAAAGCACCACCCCCCATGTTGAGGGTATGTGGTCTGGTATGGTTCAGAAAGGGGGGGCACTTGCTCATCCTCATCTTTCCTGGCCTGCCAGGCTGCATGCTCAGATAAGGGTCTGGTGTGGATTTGGGGGGACCCCACGCCATTTTTAACTACTTGAAGCATATATACTGTGGCAGGGCGGCTCTATTGTACGAAACAACGTACCTGTACGTCGTTTCATGCAATAGATTGTGTGGGCTAGCTCGCCTGCTGCACAGAGGAGGAACTGATGCGCATGTCCGGTAGACCCAATGTCCACTGGCCATCCGCAATCGCAGCACAGAGGTGGAACGGGGATCTGCCTCTGTAAACAAGGCAGATACCCGTTCTGATATGGGACAACATGGACATCTGCTGTTGCTAGTGATCAGAAACAGATCTGTGTGTCAACACTTCCCCCACACAGTTAAAATAAAAAAAAACACACTGAGAGAACACATAGTTAACCCTTTGTTCGCCCCTGTAGTTAACCCCATCCCTGCTAGTGTCATTTATGCAGTAATCAGGGAATTTTTTTTTTTTTAGCACTGATCACTGTATTGGTGGCACTGGTCCCCAAAAACTGTCACTTAGGTTTAGATTTGTCAGCCAGAATGTCGCAATCCCGCTAAAAATCACAGATCGCTGTCATTACCAGTAAAGACAATAAAAAAAATTAAGAGACCATAAATCTATGACCTATTTTGTAGACACAATAACTTTTGCACAAACCAATACGCGCTTATTGCGATTTTTTTTACCAAAAGTATGTAGAATACATATTGGCTTAAACTGATGAATAAATTATTAATTAATATATATATATATATTTATATATATATATATATATATATATATATATATATATATATATATATATATATATATATATATATGTATGTATGTATGTATGTATGTATGTATGTATGTATGTATGTATATATTTTTTTTTTTTTTTTTTTCTAGCAGAAAGTAAAAAATGGATTTTTTTTTTTCAAAATTGGTATTTTTTTTGTTTATAGCGTAAGCAAAATAAAAACCGCAGGACAGCGCAATTGTTAAAGTATTGCAAAAAATGGCCTTTTATTAAGGGGGTAAATCCTTCCGGGGCTGAAGTGGGGAAAAAAATATATATATTTTTGGTGTTGTGCTTTTAACAGCTGACTTTTTTTGGTGAATGAGTAGGGGTACTATGTACCCCTACTCATTCACATGGGGGGGGGGTCAGGATCTGGGGCTACCCCTTGTTAAACGGGGCTTCCAGATTCTGATAAGTCAGCCCCGCAACCATGATATGGATTTTGAGCGTACCCCATACCTTAAAATCCATACCAGACCCGAAAGGCATGGTATGGATGGGGGGACCCCCATGCTTTTTTTTTTTCCAGAATTTTTATTTGCCGGAAATTGTTTACTTTCATCTGTCAGCAGGAAAACACGCTGACAGCTGAGTAGTCATCAGTTAAGAACGTGGCAGTCAGCTTTCTGGCCTGCTCCTTAACAACCAGCTTCTTCTTCACATAGAACTCGAATCAGTCGATCATTTTTCGACTGATCCAAATATTCCAAAAATTTGAAATACATCTGAATCTCTGAATAACCAAAAATTTGTCTGAATTTAGATTCAGACCAAAATGAATTGCACGTGTCTAGATCAGTGGAGGTTTGGAATTTCTTTGGGAAACAGCACTGGAGAGCAGGCCAGTACTATAATGAAAGCAGTTTTATTTTCATGCTCTAACTTTGCTGTGTTTTTTTTTTTTTTAATGAAGTTCCACTTTAAATGCTACTAACCAAAATGCTTGGGCAGCATTGACTATGAAAATTTTTTTATTGGGAAAAGTAATTGCAGCCTGACAGAGGGGTACTAGACCATATGTTTATGGTCCCTATAGCAACTGCAATGCTACAACAGTTTTACATGTAACAGCATTAAATACTGACATTTTTGTATAAATATATGAAAATATGACTACATTTTACAATACAAGGCTGCCACATTTCTATACTTCCATGTTCCTCAAAGTAAATTAAATTAGAAATAGTGGATGGTGTTTCCTGACTAAACACAGACATACCAGAATTATGGATGGCTTTGTCCTACAGGATACACTTTTATGGAACGTCCAAGAAAAGCAGAAGAATGACAAGTAAATTTCATGCTAACATAATAATACGATGCTGTAAAGGCTAAAGCTCTCCAAGAAATCATCTATCCATGATATAAACTGCAAAATATTAAAGTTTACATAAACTTATGGAGCACAAAACAAGCAGATCGCTTTCTGGAAGGTACACTGTCGAAACTAGGCTTAGACACAGAATCTTCCCTACATCACGGGTTCCATTCCAAAACCACAGCAGGATTTGATTTTGACTAACCCAACTATTGGTTTTGGAAATATAGGAAAGTTACACATCCAGATGATGGCAATTATTAACAGATTCGTGATCAGTTAGGTCTGCACTTCATTTAGCACTCGCCACTGAAGGCTTACACAAACAACTGCAAGTGGACCAAGATGAGCATTGTGAGGAATTAGAATTTTGTGTGTGTCAAAACAAATACCATTCGTGTGTGTATTTTTCATTCTCTCAAAAGGCAAAATAAATAACATTCGAAAAACGTAAGGTCTTTGGGAAAACCTAAACTGTCTCGAGCGTGTTGTGCCAACCCTATGTCAAATATCTGTGGCTTCATCACGGAGATATGCCTCACATTCAAAAATGCATCAAAGATCCAGCCAAAAAAGTAATTGCTTTGCGTCTCCAGCTTGGATTTAACACAAATCAATCATTAACATGCTGGAAGGGAAGACATCAGGAAAACTATACCTTTCTACAAACTAATGGCAAATTTAAGTTTCATATGAATCACCAGGAAAAAAACATGTAATGTAAAACATTACAATATAATAATTTATTTAAATTATTTTTAACAACCAGACTCATTTTAAAATAGACTGCAGTTATTCCTGTAGACCCAAGTGTCTTGTTACATCAGTCTGTCTCTTATCCACGGTTGGCTTTTCATTAGGTCAAGTTTTCTAGAAATTCAGATAGAAGCACAACTTTCGCTGGTAAAAAGCTACATTAAAAAGACTTGTAATCCAGTACAGCAGCACTACTTAACCACTTAAGCCCCGGACGATTTGGCTGGCCAATAACCAGAGCACTTTTTGCGATTCGGCACTGCGTCGCTTGACATTTGCGTGGTTGTGCGACGTGGCTCCCAAAAAAAGTTGATGTCCTTTCATTCCCCACAAAGAGCTTTCATTTGGTGGTATTTGATCACCTCTGTGGTTTTTATTTTTTGTGGTATAAACAAAAAAATATTGACAATTTTGAAAAAAAAAAGCATTATTTTTTACTTTTTGCTATAATAAATATCCCCAAAAAATATATAAGAAAACATTTTTTTTCCTTAGTTTAGGCCGATTTGCATTCTTCTACATATTTTTGGTAAAAAAATTGCAATAAGCATTTATTGATTGGTTTGCGCAAAAGTTGTAGCGTCTACAAAATGGGGGATAGTTTTATGGCGTTTTAATATTTTTTTTTTTACTAGTAATGGTGTGACTGCGACATTATAGCGGACACTTTTGGCACAATTTTGGGACCATTCACATTTATACAGCGATCAGTGCAATTAAAAATGCATTGATTACTGTGTAAATGTGACTGGCAGTAAAGGGGTTAACCACTAGGTGGCGCTGTAGGGCTTAAATGTCTCCTAGGGAGTGATTCTAACTGTGGGGGTGGGAGGGGCCATGTGTGATACAACATTGATCACCGCTCCCGATTACAGGGAGCTGTGATCAGTGTCATTAGACAGAACGGGGAAATGCTTGTTTACATTAGCATTTCCCCGTTCTTCCTCTCCGTGAGACGATCGCTGGTATCCCCGCGGACATAGAGTCCGCGGAACCCTCGATCACACTCACGGAGCTCGTGGCGGGCGCGCGCCTGCAAGCCGCTTCTTAAAGTGCAACGTACAGGTACGCGATTCTGAACACTGCGTTATAAAATAATCCAAAATTAGACTAAATCATCACACTAGACAGCGCTAATGTTGAGCAACTAAAACATGTGGCCAACAACACATGCAAAGGAAAATCCTATAACAGAAAAGTTCCTTAGGAGAAAGTCCCTTATATAGGAACTTTTCTGTTATAGGATTTTCCTTTGCATGCGTTGTTGGCCACATGTTTTAGTTGCTCAACATTAGCGCTGTCTAGTGTGATGATTTAGTCTAATTTTGGATTATTTTATAACACAGTGTTCACATTTGCGTATTTTGTTTGAGACAGCTGCTTTGCACCTTTTTTCAGGTCTTCTCTCTGCTTAACAGGCAAAGTGGAGTCTAATTTCATTTATGTGTTTATGAATGATTTTGAATATTTATATAGTTGCATATTGATGTTCATCCACATTTATGCACTCTTGAATGTTCAGTAATATTTTTATATACATCTACATTTTGGATCAGCATAGTGGCCTGGCGCTGAGTAGTGTTTCTGCAGGTCTGGTGAAACACTTATAGTTTTTTAGGTACCTGATTCTGCCTGTATGTGCCCTTCTGCCGCAGTATATCTGCATGAAGCGGTCGGGAAGGGGTTAATAGTACACCATACAGTGAATTGTAAAAAAATATGATTAACAAACAATTACATTTTGAATATATGCAATTAAAATTGCTTACTGTATTTAGTAACTTTATTCTGCAATATATCATATATGCAACAGGACATAGTAGTCAGTTATAATATGGTCGGACAGACACTTTGAGACTGTCAATGCTGTCCAGTATAAAGTGAAGAGGCCGACATTGGTGATAGGCTAAACATATCTTGACTTGCTATATTTGGTCAAGAATGTCCCAAGGATCCCCGAAAT
This sequence comes from Lithobates septentrionalis, assembly GCA_037952835.1. Taxonomy (NCBI): domain Eukaryota; kingdom Metazoa; phylum Chordata; class Amphibia; order Anura; family Ranidae; genus Lithobates; species Lithobates septentrionalis. The sequence goes on from JBBDGP010000229.1 coordinate 15,846,836, forward strand.
GTCATTGACAAAATACAATTATGTCCATATATGGTCAAGACAACACCTAGGAGACCCCACCCTTTTGTTTACATTTTAGCAGCAAGGTACCAGAAAACCAATTTCGGCCAAGAGAAGAGAGTGCTGCCAGGACCCTTAGACCTGGACCTCAATGAGCACACCATGACGACAAGTATCCCCACTACCTCCTCCTCCAAAGCATGCTTCTGGGGTTGCAGGCTCCACAGCACTATTCTGGCCAAGCCAATCAAGCACATTGAGAACAACCATATAAGTAAGTGCTCAACACCCTAATTCCATATAAGCCCCAGGCAGATTAGGGATAAATTGCATTATATGCAGGACAGCAGCTTTGCAGCCAAGTGCCCATTTGGGTGGATGTGTGTGAGGAGTGCTGGAAGTACCAGAGGTCTTAAGTTAGCAGATCACAGCCACCCCTGTGTCAGGGCTGGGCTCAGTTCTTCCTCCTCTGAGCTGGCCGCTCAGCTGTCGGCTAATTGCCAGCTCCTACCTCTCCACAGTTACTCAGCTGTTGACGATAACCTGCTAGTCAATCCTGCCTACTTAAGCCGTCCAGTCCAGAGGATCTCTAACTTCGCCTTGGTCAACACCACAGAAACTATCTCCTGCGATCCTGCTGAAGACTTGCTTTGCCGACATCCCTTCTGGCTCCAGATCCTGCTTGCTATTCCACTACATTGATCCATGACTTCTGGCTTGGCTGACTATACGTTCTGGTTACTGAACTTTGGCTACGTTTTGACGAAGTTTGTTCTTTTTATATTTTTATTATTAAACAAGTGTGATTTAACTGTACTTCTGTCTTGGCCTGATTTCACGCTTTATGACACCCTGCCATGCAAATCATCAACTCACCCACACCCAGCTGCCAGTCACAATCTTTCTGTATGTCCTGGTAGGTGTAGTGTTCACCCCTAAATGGAATAAGTGATGTTGCAGACACCATATATGGTCCATGATGTAACCTGGGAGATCCCACCACTTTGTTTACATTTTAGCAGCAGGCAATGGGAGAGGAAGAGGAAATCGAGAACTGCTGGGAACCTTAAACCAGGACCTCGATGATGCCATGATGCTTCAGGAGCTATAAGCTCCACATTACATACTGGCCTAACTGATCATGCACATTGAAAACAACCCTATTGGCGAGTGCTTGGTGAGATCTTAGCAGGGACCAATGCGTTGTGTGCAGGACAGCAGCTTTGTGCCAAGTGCCCATTCAAGTGTGTGTGTGGTACCAGAGGTATAGATATATATGATGGCCATGGAGCAGCGTAGCTCCTGACCTCAAAACTCTGCATTACTTAATCCCGAACTCTAAAATCTGTATTACATAGTACTGTTCTCTTAAGGTAGCAAGACCCATTTTATTTGCCACGCCTCAATGTGTCTAGCTATCGTTGCACTATGCACGACATTTTTCTTCTTGATACCAGCAAAGCACATATCTCATTCCCCTTATTTGAGATAGGTTTACTCTAGCTTTATATCTTAAACGTCTGCTTCTTGTTCCAAATGTCTGTGACCAAATGTTTAAAGTCAGTGTTAAAAATGGGGGTGGGGGGGTTAAAAGTGGTCATGGTCAGTAACGTGTCCCTAGATTTCATTTTAAAAGTATATAATTAATTTCCATTGAAGGTATGACTATTCATTTGAACAGATTTTAATCAAGGGGATACAAAATGGAGATCAATAAGGCTGCATTCACACCTGAGCGTTTTCAGCTCATAAAACACGCCTGAAAAAAAATCCCATTCATTTCAATCTCAGCTGTTCACATCTGAGCGTTTTGTTACCTGAAGCAAAACGCTTGAAAAACGCTCTGAGCTCAAAAAAGAACATGAGCTTCTTTGGGGCAGATTACAGACATTTTTCTGCCTTTTACATTGGTGACCTGAACAAAATCGCGGCAAAAATCACAGTAAAAATGCACAGCTTTGAATGCAACCTAAGGTCCCTTTCACATTTGTACGACTTGGCCTACGATTTGGGACTGCAAAGTTGTATGACAGGTCATTCCCCATGATTTCCAATGACTACCATTCATATTAGTACGACTTCAAGTCGTGCCGACTTCAAAGTAGTCCCTGCACTACTTTGGTCCGACTTTGATCCTACTTCAGCCCATTGAATATCACTCTTAAATGATCCGACTTTGGCATGCGACTTGTGCTCTGATGATCTTGAAGGGGGACTCCATGCCAATTTAAAAAAAAAAATATAGGTGCCCCCTCCAAGAGCATACCAGGCCCTTTGGTCTAGCATGGATTTTAAGGGGAACCCCCACGCAGGGTGCGGGGCCAGGATCTGGGGGCCCCCTTGATAAGCACCCCGCCTGCAGACCCCGACAATCAACGGCCAGGGTTGTCGGGAAGATGCCCTTGTCCTCATCAAAATTGGGACAAGGTGCTTTGGGGGTGGGTGCCCCAAAGCACCCCCCATGTTCAGGGCATACAACCTGGTACGCTTCGCTCGCTCGTCCCCACCCCCTTTCCTGACCTGCTGGGCTGTGTGCTCAGATAAGGGTCTGGTATGGATATGGGGGGACCCCCACGCCGTTTTTTCGGCGTGGGGGTTCCCATAAAATCCATGCCAAACCAAAAGGTCCTGGTATGCTCTTGAAGGGTGAACCCATGCCTTTTTTTTTTTTTAATTGGCATGGAGTTCCCCCTAAAGATTCATACCAGTGCCTGGTAATGTCGGGGCTCAAAGTTGGATCTCTGTTCATTGAAGTCAGACTGCAAGTCACAGGGCAAAGTCTGATCCACAGTTGTACGACTGTTTTGTCACAATTGCAGACGCAAAATCGCACGGCTTTGAAGTAGCACAAGTGTGAAAGGGGCCTAAGTGTGACACAGCTTTTAGAAAATTCACATTGTTTTTAAAGTAGTGATGATTGTTGCATTTATAGCAAAAAATATACATTTTCTAGTGTTCATGGTTTTAATTTTGATATCTGAATCTCAATCAACTAATCAACAGTGAACAGGAAGGTCTCTTTGTCCAATGCCCACTGGTAGTGCACAGCTTACTAGATTTAGGGGTAATAAATGAGGCTCGTGGAATGAAAGAAAAATTATGTGATTAAGTCATTAGCTGAGGAGCTGCACCGACCACAAAGGAGTGTGGTATTTTTAGTGCTTTTAGCCATCAGATTTCACCCCCCCACCCCCCATGATGTAGGAGACATTGTAAGGTGTTGCTACTCTGCTAAGGAAGGACATTAGGTGGCTTTCAGTGTCCCTTTGGAAAGGATTTACCCTCATTTGCAATTCCAGAGACCTTTTTCAGTAAGGGAAGTATAGGAACGTATCTACAAATGAGACATGTGCCAACCCTATCTGACTGCTATCTAAAATAAAAAGGATTTGGCTTTTCATACTTATAGCAGATGCTATATGATTACCAACAGAACACAGTCCATTTGCAAATTATTATTATTAAAGGTCTGACATTTATATTATTCTATTGCTGGACAAACGCTGTTGGCAAAAAATAAACAGGAAAGCAATTCAACATCCCAAAGAAAAACTTTGGAGGTTTCAAAAGCAGTAAACACCGCTTGTCACTTTCATAGCCAATATGAACAAAAACGCATCCAGTTAGAATGATTTCTTTAGCATGAAGTCTGTTAGTTCACTTGTCAAATTCTTTAACAACATGCGGAGGCCAATTGCCATTTGTGTGAAGGATACATGCACAGCAATCGTACTGCAGCCAACTTAGGTGAGAAAATGTCAAACTATGCACTAAAGAGGCAATAAAGGGACTGTGAGGTTATGTTACAGTTTTGCTGTCATTTTTAAAAGCGCTAGGTCACACAAATATGCAGGAACACATTTATTAGTGGGTTGCCTGCAACTCATTACAAAAGACAGGACCCATTAAGTTGATCTGCAGTAGCTAAAAAAAAAAGTCTGGATTTTACTTGGACCTTACATGTGATGATGCTGTCAAGAGACATCTCTGATTTAAGCATACATACACAGTATTAGGCTCCATGCACAATAGCATTTTTTTTATAAGTTCAAAAAAACGCTAGAAAAAAATGCTGGATGAAAAAACGATTCCTCAACACCCCTGGAACTGTCTGTTCCATGGAACAACCAAAACAAAGAAACAATATAAAAATTCTCTAGTTCCGTTTCTGCTCAACGCGGCAAAAGGTTTTATCCCTAAAAAAAAAAAATGACTGAGTACTAAGAGGTCAAGTATTAAAAAAGAGTGCTTACAGCGAGTAGACCATATAAGCAATATGGAGTACCTGTGCGGCGTGGAACAGGGACGGATCGAAAACTATAGGGCAACCTGGGCGAAATGGAGAATGTTTAAATTGTCAAAAAAATATTCACAGGCAATGGTAGAAATAGGTTAAAATAGAACGATTTAGAGGAGAACAGATCAACAAGGAGGGATAGGTGGGAAAGAGGATTTTGATATATGTATATGTACATAGAAAAAGCAGCTGGTTGATTAGATCATTTCTGTCATTCTGCACACTTCCTGTAATAGGTGACAATACTGTCCATTCTGCAATAATATCTCAGTGTTGTCACCCTGTACTTTTAAATGGACTTTAGGTAAAAGATTACATTTGTTCACCCAACACGTTTTGAGCAGTTACAGCAACAGGCTGTTGTCTACAGAGGGGTGGGGGAGGACTCCGGTGGCAATCTGTGGGGCTCTGGTGGGCTCCGTGCCCAGGAGGGTTGAGGCGGTGCTCGAGGGTGGTGGTGGCCACACGGGATGTTGACAGTTTGGGCCCAATTTGGACATTTTCACTTGGCGTTGTGCTGACTTTTGTTGCCGGTGGTTTAGACATTGGTGGCTGTGTGCTGGGTTATTTTTTTGGGGGGGGGCTGCGGATTTGCACTGTTGTGCAGGCTGCGCGCTCACTGCTTTGCATTGTGGCGGGGTGTCATTTCTTCCGTATTGTCAAAAAAAAAAAAAAAAAAAAAAAGAAGAAAGGGGGAAAAAGGGAGAAGGGTAAAAGAAAAAAAAAAATAGTATTTTGGTGCCAGCTTTTAGTAGCAATTTAGTCACTTTTAAAAACAATTAGGAGCGTTAGCGTTTTATTTGAATTTTTACAGTACAAAAAAATAGCTGTTAGGAGTGCGTTTTAGTAGCATTTAACTTTTTTTCTGCCGGGAAAACGCTCCCAAAAACCTCTACAACACCATTTTTTTTTCTGATCCTAAATGCTGAAGCTTGAAAAAATGCTTCTAGCATAAAATAGTGTGCATGGGCACATAGAATAACACGATTAACTTCTAGGAACAAAAAAAAAAAATTGCTCAAAATAGTTTCAAGGAGCTTAAAAAAAACGCTAGTGTGCATGGCATTTTACGGTGCAAATTGATCGACCCATGTTACTACAGTTGTGTATAACAGTCAAGAATCATCACCCATGTCAAGTATGTAAAATTATGCTTTTTTTATTAGGTTATGTATTAAAAAGGATAATATAACAGTGCATGAAATCCTTGCTTTGCATCTTGAAATGAACGCAGTTCACAAAAAAAAAGAAAAACGCCTAGAAGGAAGATATTTTTTTCCACATTTAAAGATTCACAATATCACAATATTTAAAGCAGATTAAGGTAGATGTTTTTATACAGGTAGGTTTAAAAAACATGACCGCATCTTTGGTGCTATATGACCCATTCAAAATGAATGGGCTTAACACAATGGGTGGGGTTTATTTATTAAAGGCAAATCCACTTTGCACTACAAGTGCACTTGAAAGTGCAGTCGCTGTAGATCTGAGGGGAAGAGCTGAAATAAGGGAATCGCTGATTTTAACATCCAATCATGTGCAAGCCAAAACGCTGTTTTTTATTTTCCTTGCATGTCCCCCTCATCTACAGCGACTGCACTTCAAAGTGCACTTGTAATGCACAGTGGATTTGCATTTAGTAAATAAACCCCATTGACTTTAAAACACATGTGAATTAAATCAACAGGGCTAGGTCAGTGGCCCTAAAAGCAATTGCACACATCAAATGAAATCCATCGGTGAAATAAACATGCTGTCCAGGAAAACACTATACAGAACAACGCAACTGTGCTAGTCAGAAATACCATTCAATTGACCTTCTAAGCCAGCTTCATTTTATTTTTAAAAAGGTTATACAAATTCTGTTCTGGTTTTAGATTTGGCACTCCATTTCCAGGTTGAATGGCCCCTACTGTCATCCAACCGCTTCCTGTGAGCCCAGGTCATCATGAATACAAACACTGCAGTCTTTTGTGTCATCCCACTGCAATTAGCTTTTTATTCACCCTTTCACTGTATACAGGGAAATATAGAGTTAAATAGCGCTCCCACGTCAAAACTTTGATGCGACAGTGCTGTTGGAGCCCACTCCAGAGATAGGGTTGCCACCTGTCCGGGACTCACCCAGGCAGTACAGGATTTGAATCCTGTGCCGGGTTTCTATCCGCCCAAGACCCAGGCACATCAGTGGTAGCCCCAATCCTCCTCTCCTTTACTATCGGCTGCCAGAGCTTTTAACTATAAGGGAAGAGGGCGCTTTAACTCAATGCACATGCTTCTGCAACCCCGTCTCCACTCTAGATCCTCCAGCCTCCCTCACCAATTAAAAAAGACCCCTCTGCAGTCCCCCCAGCTGGGGTCTTTTTTAATTGGTGAGGGAGGGGAGTTCCTATTTTCCTGGATGGGGGTCCCCTAATATCACCCCCCTGCAATCCTCATAGCTGGGGGTCTTCTATAACTGGAGGGGGAAGCGAGAGGAATTCCTGTATTGGTGTTCCTTCTTATCACCCGCTCCTCACAGTCCTCCTAGCTGGGGGTCTTTAACTGGGGGGGGGTTTCTGTAATGCTAGGTGGGGGGGTTCCCTTCTTATCACCCCCTGCACTCATATTATCCAGGGGCCTCCTTTAACTGGAGGGAAGTTCCTGTATTCTCGAATGGGGAACCCATCTCATCACCACCCTGCAGTCCTCCTGGTCAGGGGTATGCTTCAACTGGAAGGGGGTCCCTGTATTCCTTGATGGGCATTTCCCTTCTAATCACCCCCATGTACTCTTTTTAAGGGGTTTTCTCATTTCCGGGGGTCGGTATACCTGGAAGTGTGTGCGTGTGTGTGTGTGTGGGGGGGTCACTAAACACATGCCATAACCATCCCTTATGTTGCTGCCTACTACTTCCCAAGGGGGGGGGCACATTTTGACATCTTTTTCCCTGGGCACCGGCCGCAAGGGAGCCACAGTGGGATTGGTCTCTAAAAGTAGATTCCCCCCCTGGACTGCTCCTCCCATCCCGATTCTTCGCGCATCCTCCAAGCAATGCTACTGGCCTGCTTTCCCTCCACCTGGCTGCAGCTGATGCTGGGGCGGGAGATCAGTGCTGTGTCCAGATGGAGAGCTGGGGGGGGGGGGGGTAGATGGGGGCTGATAAACATGCCAATCCCTTCCTGAATGAATACAGTGAGCAATTAGTACCCATAGCTGTGCTCAATCATCACTGAAGCTTGGTAAACTGTTTACTATGCTTTGGCATGTGAATGAATAGAAAGTCTCTTTACAGAAACTTTTATTAATTCATATGCAGTGCAGCTGAGGCTGCAGAGAAAGGGAATGAGGACTATATGTCTTCAGTTACTTTCTTTGTCTCAAAAGACGACAGGGGAGATTATACTGACAGACCGACCTTTTAGCCACACCCACTGTTCATCACTGCGCTGCATTACTATTCCTGTCCCATGTCATTTACAATTCTATAATGTATACCGCAAAAAAAAAAAGAAAATTGCTGTGTGCTGCTGAAGTGTTAGGGTTTGGCTTGACGAAAAAGGTAACCCTATCCAGAGACTGGGACGAGAAAGCAACAGATCTTGACTAAATCATATAGATGTTATGGCAAGTATAAATTAATTTTCAAGTACAAACATATAAGAAGGTGTGGAATATATTTTAGCTTTTGCGGCAACCTAGAGATAGAATACATAGAATTCAAGTTAGACTGTGTCTTGTGAATGTGTGGTAGGTGATCAACCTCCTGAATTGGTTTGTGTAACTTCAACAGATTCAAACTTTTAAAGCCCGGTATGATTCTGATAGGTGGTTCTGCTCAATAGTCCCACCTTATTTAGTACAGATACTATGATGCAGTAGACTTTGAGTAGGTGACAAACAGCATGGAGCTGGAGAGTAATACCTGTCCTAGCGTCACAAACGAGAAAGCATAAAGGCTTCCCAGATCAACAAGAGGGGAATGGTTGCCTGGACAAAAAAAAAAAAAAAAAACTCAAAAATTCCCGTAAAGTGTTACTAAACCCGGGACCCTGCATTCACTATTTCTGGTCTCCCACAGTACACAGAAATGCAATTTTAGTAAAAATATTTGCTACTGCTAAATACCTTTACACATCAGTAATAAATATATTATAATAGTATCAATATATCAGTCTTGTGGCTTCTATCAGTGTCTGGGTAAAGCTTGTAGGAGGGGTTTTCATTCTAATCTTACTATCCTACAGTGAGGGAAAAAAGTATTTGGAGCATTTTGTACATTTGCTTACTGAAAACAAAATGATCAGTCTAGAATTTTAATGGTAGGATTATTTTAAACAGTGAGACAGAACAAAAATATCCAGAAAAACTCTTTTCCATAAAGTTAAAAATTGATTTGCATTTTAATGAGTGAAGTGATCCCCTATGAGTGGAGTGATCCCCTATCAGCAAGATTTCTGGCTCCCAGGTAACAAGCTGAGATTAGGAGCACTCCTAAAGGGAGTGCTCCTAATTTCAGCTTGTTACCTGTATAAAAAAAAAAAAAAAAGACACCTGTCCACAGAGGCAATCAGATTGCAATCTCTCCACCATGAACAAGACCAAAGAGCTGTCCAAGGATGTCAGGGAAAAGATTGTAGACCTTGTGCAGGGCTGGAATGGGCTACAAGACCATCGCCCGCAGCTTGGAGAGAGGGTGACAACAGTTGGTGCGATTATTCACAAATGGAAGAAACACAAAATAATTGTCAATCTCCATCGGTCTGGGGCTCCATGTAAGTTCGCACCTCATGGAGAACGGTCAGGAATCAGCCCAGAACTACATGGGAAAATCATGTCAATGATCAAGGCAGCCGAGACCAGAGTCACCAAGAAAATTGGTAACATACTATGCTGTGAAGGACTTAAATCCTGCAGCACCCGCAAGGTCCCCCTGCTCAAGAAAGCACATGTACAGGCCCGTCTGAAGTTTGCCAATGAACATCTGAATAATTCAGAGGAGAACTGGGTGAAAGTGTTGTGGTCAGACGAGACCAAAATCAAGCACTTTGGCATCAACTCAACTCGCCATGTTCAAAGGAGGAGGAATGCTGTCTATGACCCCCAAGAACACCATCCCCAAACATGGAGGTAGAAAGATTATGCTTTGGGGGTGTTTTTCTGCTAAGAAGACAGGACAACTTCACTGCATCAAAGGAACGATGGACAGGGCCATGTACCATCAAATCTTAGGCAAGTACCACCTTTCCTCAGCCAGGGCATTGAAAATGGGTCATGCATGGGTAGTCCAGCATGACCATGACCCAAAAAACACGGCCAAGGTAAAAAAGGAGTGGCTCAAGAAGCACATTAAGGTCCTGGAGTGACCTAGCCAGTCTCCAGACCTTAAACGCACAAAAAATATGTGGAGGGAGCTGAAGTTTCGGGTTATCAAATGTCAGCCTCAAAACCTTAAAGACTTGGAGAGGATCTGCAAAGAGTGGAACAAAATCCCTCCTGAGATGTGTGCAAACCTGGTGGCCAACTACAAGAAATGTCTGACCTCTGATTGCCAACAAGGGTTTTGCCACCAAGTCATGTTTTGGAAACTGGTCAAAGACTTATTTCACTCTTTAAAGTGCAAATCAATTTATATCTTTTTTTTTTAAATGCGTTTTTCTGGATATTTTTTGTTATTCTGTCTCTCACTGTTAAAATAATCCAACCATTAAAATTATCGACAGATCATTTTGGTTGGTGGGCAAACGTACTAAATCAGCAGGAGGTCGCATACTTTTTTCGCTCACTGTATGAGGCTGCAGGTCCCCTGATAGTGCTGATTGGCCCTGTGCTGATCACATGCTCTCCCAAGAAAAAAAAAAAAACTCTAGAAATACACACCAAACCGAGCATGTGCAGCTTTCCCCCAAGGCTCTGTTCGAATAGGAGATGGGTTGAGGACTGTGTAAGAAGGGGAGGATTGGAGAAGACTGTATCGAACAGCCTTTTTACACAGTGCAGATTAACCTTTCATGTTCCACAGTGAGTATAACAAACATGCTTTACTGCATATACAGACTGATTTTACGGTTGTGGGTTGAGTCACACTTTAAGGTGTGACTCAACCCACAGCATAAAAAAAAAAAAACTATCAATAAGCACCAGTTCACACCAGTGTGAATCGTCATGAAAGTCCCACCCCATTGTTGGTAATAGAACCATTCAAATTGCCAAGACTCATGGCGCAGCGACTTTGAAAAAGGTTCCTGCACTATTTTTTACCAATTTCATTGGGACTTGCATAGACTTCAGTTGTATGAAGTTGCAATGAAATCGGCAGTGCAAATTGCTTCAGTTAAATTGGCAATGACGTAGTGCAATTTCAAAGCCGCACTGGTGTTAATGGGGGCTAAATGCTGTATTACATGCTGTTCATTCAGGTCGATTAATTTTCTGTATTCTGCAAAAAAAACAAAGAACTGGTTGATCTTGCTACGCTCTATCTCCACTTTCTGTTCATGTCCCCAATTCAGCTAGGGATTTTGAAGTTTTGGTGGCAACTATGCACATGCTTCCTTTCAGTTACTTTCTATCCTGAGCATTTGCTCCCTATCACATCTGAGCAGCCTATGTGACTATAGAGTCACACATGTGGGTGTATACACAGTGGTAAACCACCGCCCACTCCCTCCCTCCTCCTCGCCCACTAACCAGCTAAAGACAATTGGGGCGGGATATTGCATGTAGTTTATTGGTGGCTTCCCCTCCCTAAATACACAGAGAAACAAGCTGGAGGAGCGAGACACATCCTGTGACTGGCAGAAGTCCATCAACACCATGTTCCTTCCTCAAAAAAATAAAGAATTACATTTTAAATATAGTAAAAAGTGTACGAAAGCGCTGATATGTAAACAGGAGGAGCCAGTGACAAGCAGTGCTGTGTGTACACTGTTGGTATGTGAGGAGATCCCAGCTGTTAGCTGTATGCAACTGACCTTATTATATTTATTCTGCTGAAAAGTGTGAGTGAAATTTTTTACCCTTATTATATAGGGATTACATATCACACTGCCTGCGCAATGGTCTTTCTTTGTTGTTTCATACTGCGGAAGTTCTTTGAAAGCCAGCCCATGCTAATGAGCAGCTGAATATATGAGCAAGCCAGCTATCACTGGAGATTACTCATTGAAACCTGTCTATATTCATCAACTCACCAAAGACGTTATATTTTTTCACAGCAGTATGGTGTCCTATTGAGATACTGTGCACTGTGGTTCATCACATTAATATATCTTATCTGAATTTTCTCTTTTTAATTGTGTTCAGTAATTTATTATCACATTGATTTGATTATTTTGCACATGATTCACTGATTAATCATTAAGGGATCACACCGTGTTATATTGGGAGGTTAATAGCGCATTATACATTTTGAATATATACATTTTAAATATATATGTGTATGCCATTTTAAAACAGTTTGAGGTGTTTTTAGTTTTTTTTTTCTCTGTATTCCCAAGGCTGTTTGATTTAGAACACGTGACCAGCAGCAGAGGACTAGAGGCTCCTCCTGCTTATTTTTACTTGCAGACAGGCTGGGAAAGATCTGGGTCATGTGACAGCTGTATATTGGTTAGGAAAAAAGGTACACAGATGTTTTTGTTTTTTTATTTACAAAAATTACAGTGTCACAGGATCTGCCTACAGTATAAATGATCACCCAGTCTCCATGTATTCATATTAGTCTTGACTCAAATAGGAATTGGTGCAAGCACAATAAAAAGACTGTTCTCTTTTCAACAGACCTCATACTTGTTATCACTTACAGCTGTAACACATTACCCATGTCTTACTTCCAGCATTCAAATTGATCACATTGCTAGCTAAAACCTGTAGGTGTATTGGTCAGCCTAAGGTAGAACGTTTTATGTTACATGGCTGCGTCCACTGTCAGTAGGTGTCAAGAATAGTTTAAGCAAAACAAACAGTGAGAAAGAAAAGCTTACTGGAAAATATAAAGTTCTCAGCATGTAGAGCGTGGGCGCACCTTGGTCTCACTCCCAAACCTTCTTGATGTAAGGCTCCCAAGAATCAGTGCATAAGTTATGAGGTGTCTCTGGAAAAAGTACTTAGAGTAGAACTGGCAAGTAGGATCCTATCCCGAAATTAAACCGTTCTCCTGTGCACAAATTGTGATGACCCACAAAAAACACCTCCGTTATATAGTCATAACTAACATCAGGTTTCTGTGTTCAAATAACCATTGCAATTTACATCACAAGGGAAAAACAGCCCTTCTCTGAACAATTACGTTTCGCAGAATGAACAGCCATTTAAAACAATGCGTAATGCAGAACAATTCTTGATCCACATGTGCCTAAAACCGATTGTCCCAATGAACACTGAAACAATAAAGTATCACCTCATTAAATTGTCGCTTTTCACATTAAGGCATAGACGAAATATTTTGATTGCTCAATTCTAGAACATGGCATTAAACACAGCCAACATATTACCACCCCTATAAATTCTTGAATAAAAAGACTAAGTAAACCATTGCGCTGCTTAAAAAGTATACAAAAGCACAGCTGGTCAAAAGAGGACTTTCTGCAATCAGGTGTAAATATCAAAGTTTTTTTTACTGTTCAAGACTGGAAGAAATCCCTGATTTTCTAATTCATAGTCAAATTTAGGGTCACCCAATTGTAACAATTTTGGACATTGAAAAGGCTAATTGCACATTAAAGTTGAACTCCAGGCAAACAGCTAACTACACAGTTTGAAACACAATCATGAACTATTTAAAGGATATGCAATGCTGTCTATTCAGTCTTGTGATTCAGGCATATTTACTAGATAGCAAGGACATGTTTACAACAGTACTTTTCACTTTTGCTGTTACTATTCTCATGTGTCAGTTTACCACTAAGTTATCAGAAATAGAGAGCACACATGCATGGCTGGATTCACACTGTTTGCGGAGCGGCTCGCAGCAGGGGGTCCAAAGTGTTCCCATTCTCCGTTTCAGGGGTGTATCAGGTCCAAGTTTTTGCCTGAATTTGAACCTGAAATTGGAGCCAAAGATGCACAGGATACTGAAATAGAAAGTCTGCGCTTGGGACAATAATATTAATATAGAAGGGCTGCAGCCTCCCCTTAATTAACTCCTAATAGGAGTTAATTGGAAATAATAAAAGAAGAGATCTGGGGGATTGGCGCTGCCCTATTACCATTAGATGTTTAAAAACAGGACCATAAAAGTAAATATATGAAACGAAAAACTATATGTGTATAACTTAGGGTGAATGTACCCCTACACTTATGCCAGGGGTACCTAGAATTAAATAAAAAGATGTGATTCTATAAAGTGAACATACAATACCTCTGTATTGTGTGTGTGATTATTACACTATAAGAGTATGGTTTAAATTAGCCCCAATGTCAAACTGCTCATGTAACAAATCATAACATAAAGTGGCCAAAACTGTAGAAATAATAATATTAACCCCTAAAATGATTGGGGTCCGTGACAAAACACACTAATTGGGGCTAACAGATTATGTAATGTGACTAAAGTGCACTGTGCATAAAGTGATACCAAAGTGCATTACACCTCTAAGGTGCAATCCCAATATTCATATGTGATATTATATTCATAAAAATATATTCATAAAAATCCACCTATTGACACACAAATGAAAAATAAAAAACAACGAGTATGAATACACATCTATGGTAAAAAGTCCCTGTGATGGCCCCAAACCGGGTTAAAAAGTCTTATTCTTAGATAGAGATATTGAATATGTCAGGATCGGTTGACATGCATTTACAAATGTTCAGAGAGTAGTAAAAAGGTGACTTCCGTGCATGAAGAAGCTGTTGGTGACTCCAAGTGCTCCCCCCCGTGCTCCCCCACTCACCAGAATCCGTCACCCCCTAGGGGGTAATAGGCAGAGGAGTGGGTTTCCCAAGATGACTCCCTGTGATGGATGTCCTTCTTATGCTCTCCTCCTCCGTAAATTCCTCCTGTTACACTGGTGCTGAGGGTACCCTTTCTGCTGCTCCAGGTCCAGGTGCCTCCACTACAATCCACCTCCGTACCGCTAGATCCTCCTCCTGCACACCCACATTGGTCTTCGCGACAGCCGTATATCAAGTGATCAGCGCAGTAAGCAAGTTGCTATGACAAACGGTTTGAGCACGGTCCCTCTCAGTTTCCAAAGGCCAATTGTGCCTTTGGAAACAGAGGGACCGTGCTCAAACCGTGCACAGTGCACTTTAGTCACATTACATTATCTGTTAGCCCCAATTAGTGTGTTTTGTCACGGACCCCAATCATTTTAGGGGTTAATATTATTTCTACAGTTTGCCACTTTATGTTATGATTTGTTACATGAGCAGTTTGACATTGGGGCTAATTTAAACCATACTCTTATAGTGTAATAATCACACACACAATACAGAGGTATTGTATGTTCACTTTATAGAATCACATCTTTTTATTTAATTCTAGGTACCCCTGGCATAAGTGTAGGGGTACATTCACCCTAAGTTATACACATATAGTTTTTCGTTTCATATATTTACTTTTATGGTCCTGTTTTTAAACATCTAATGGTAATAGGGCAGCGCCAATCCCCCAGATCTCTTCTTTTATTAAAGATGCACAGGACCCTTGTGCAGTGCGCTCCGGAGCCGCCTCGGAGATGTGAGAACCGGCTTCAATGAGAGCTGGTAAAACTCTCCTGTCATGCGAATTGGATGCAGGGAAACTCGCATTCAATTCACATAAGTGTAAACCCTGCCTAACAGTCTGCTTTAATAAAATATGTAAATCTGGGTAAGATTTATTTTAGGTTTATGCACCCCCTGCTTGATATTATGGGACTATTTACTAAACCCTTCTGCAGTAAATCTAATGTGAACTATTTTCACATGTGGACTAATCATGGTCATATTTTTAATGTGGGACTCCAACCAGAAATAATTTCTGTACGTACTTTAAAATCTTTTCTTGTTTATTGAGGGACACAGGAATGTAGTAATTATGGGAGAAATTAGTTATAAGAAATTGTCTTCAGGAGGTGGACACTAGCAAACAGTAAAAAAAAACTGTTGAAGGCCTGCCCAATATAACCCCACCCCCAAGCATCACAATTCAGTTTTATGATCAAAAAGTACATAGGGCCAATAAACACAGAGTGGTGGGACCTGTATCACTCAATGGACTTGAATTAGATTTTATGGTAGGTACAACATTCTTACTATCTTTATCGTCCATTGAGGGACAAAAATGTAGTGATTCCTGGACAGTTGTGATGTCCTCAGTTGGATTGCTTTAGAGGTGGGCAACAGCCACTGAAAATTCAATGGATGTGAACATTTTACTAGAAGAAAATCCAAACCACTCAATGCCTGGACAGGAGGAGCAATAATGGAAATTGTTACTAACACGGAAAGGCACAAGAAAAGAAGCTGGTGTTCAATAGAAGGGCAGGTAGCACCACTAAGGGAGACTGCTATAATGAAAGAAAAACAGATTAACAATAATGTGGATGACAACCAATGGCTAACAGTACATTATGGTTTGAAAGGATGGATGGATACAGCAACCAAAAGGTGGAGAGCCAGGGGAATTAGTCCTGCTAAAGGCGGAAGGAGTCTGACCCTCAGAGTATCCTTCTACTCCCTTGGAGGGGATACATGAAGGTACCCACTGCCTGACTGTGGAGCTCTGAAGATCGTGCAGCTGTGTTTGCCTGATGGTCCTTATTTCTGCTATACGCAATGGCCAGGTTTGCTTTCTGCACTGACTACACGAGTATGATTGGAGTCTGGAAAACACATATTGGAGGCATCGAATGCCCTAACCCTCTCTCCCTGTGGGCCTGAAGCAAAAATAACACCTGGAAAAGACAAAAAGGTGACTGGCACACAACATGGTGTAATGTCAGCCCAGGAAGAAAAAAAAAAAAAAAAAAAGCTCTACCGCAATTACCTGAGGGACTGGAAACTGGTGCTCTGGCCAAAGTGCCTTTGAGTTGGAGCAATAATCCACTGATACAAATCAAGCTGGCTACTCTGCATCATCCATCTTTATGAACCACATGGCAAAATACAGATAAAGTCCTTAACCACTTGAGTCCCGGAGCCATTATTTCATGCAAAAACAGTCTGTATATCTGTTTACATCCGTTTTTCGTCCGATCTGTTTTTGATGGAAGAAAAATGGGGCTTTGATCCGTTCCAAAAACTAGATGTTAACGGAAGTGGAAGTAAGGTAAATGGATGATCATTTCATAGAGATGCATTGATGTCTGTCTTATCTGTCAACTGATGGATGAAAAATGGACAGTTTGCATGTGTAAAAGTAGCCTTACTCATAGCATGTTTAAACATCCAATAAAAGAAACCCTCTCCCTTCAGACAGACAGTTAGGTAGAACAGGTGAGTATAATGAAAACTAATTAAGCAGCACAATCTACTCTGTGAATAGAAGAGCAATAACAAACAATTGGAGACTAATTGTCATGTGACAATATACCGTAATAGAAAAAAATTGTAATAATAATAATAAATAATAGACAAAAGATAAAGATTTACATCCCATCCTGAGAGGAGGCTGCAGATTCTCAAGCAGACAAGCACCCACTTTGGGTAGCATGTTGTCCCCCAGCCTATTTTCCTCCGATTCTGACTGGTACTAAAACTGGTCTCTCCACAGTTGGCTGTTATTGGTGCAAATTAAATACATGCTGCTACTGCAGCAAGCACGAAAAATGCACTAGCATACAGTCATGTGCCACGGGTGCTACTCAATCCATCAAACAGTATATAATTGTGGCTCAAAAAATGTGGTGTAGTGCAGTCTGTGTGGGCTGTAGTATGTAGGCTGCACCACGAGCCACTTAGAATCAGAACTAGAGATTATTACAATGGCACCAATAATTTAATGCAAAAAAAAATAACTAACTATCGTGTTTAAATATTTTAGTGAATCGCATTGTGATCATTTGGAGTTATTTTTTATTTTATGGTGTAGAGCGAATAACCAGACCACCTAGGAGGAGATATACTGTACATTGAAAATTGTTTGAGAAAGAAGCCAGGTGGATTTATTTTTTCTCAAAGGGGATACCATCTAGTCCAGGGACATGCAATTAGAAGACCTCCAGCTGTTGCAAAACTACACTTCCCATCATGCCTCTGCATCTGAGTGTCATATTTGTGGCTGTCAGTCATATTATGCCTCATGGGACTTGTATTACTGCAACAGCTGGAGGTCCGCTAATTGCATATCCCTGGTCTAGTCTAAATAACAAATGGGATGTAGACTTATTCTTAAGAGAAGATGTAAGAAATATATTTTCATTCTGGCAAAATATGCTGGTCCATATGTATAGTCCCACATTGGCTGTCCCACTATTATTTTTATACAATATTTTCAAATTATGGTTGGTCTCCATTTGTCATTTGTTATTGCTCTGCTATTCACAGAGTAGATTGTGGTGCTTATTTAGTTTTAATTATAGTCACCTGTTCTTCCAATTTGTCTGGGAGGTAGAGGATTTCTTTTTTAGTGGGTGTTTAATGTTTGTACAAGCATTCTATGAGTAAGGCTTCAGCCGAAACAGGTTAGCATGTTTTCCTGTATCTTGCCATGTAGTTAAAGAATCCTTGAAATGGGGGATACCGAGTAGCCACCTTTATTGTGCCAGTAATTCGGCCCACCCTGGCACTGGTGGCTATCTTTTCTGCCGTGGTGTCACTGCACACCATGCAAACTACTAACACATTAGTTAAACATTAAATACAATTTTTAATGATGCCAAAGCATAGTAAACAGCTATAACTAGTACTAATGTTTTAGAGACATAGGGTGTTTGTTTAATATACCTAAACTGCCTCAACTCATGATCTGAAGCTTTTATGGGGACACACATAGAACAGCATGGGTCATAATTTCACATGAATTGGATAAAAAAAAAAAAAAAAAAGTTTCTCTAAATGAAAAAAATATTGATAATTTAATATTTCAGCCAGGACCCTTGGAAGCAGAAAGATGGCATATCTGCAGATTAGGGAATATAAAAGGCCACCCATGCACACGTTAAAAATCACAAGCAACACAATGAATCTGATCACAAACTGTGAACATTGAAGAGCATAGGGATTAACACCTGAGCTATAGTAGGCTTAAATGTCAGAAATGCACATTAACATTGAACAAGGTTTTCCAGAACATGGGGGGGAAAAAAAAAATGTTGCCTGCACTGCCGAAATCCTTTTTTAAAAATGTTAGCTTTCTGGCTGTCATGCTGATAATCTGTGTTTAATACATCCTGAGTTACTTACTTGGAGCACTTCTATAGCTGAAGAATTCTGACCTTTCTCCAGCTATCATTAGCTACATTCTTGTTCTGGGTCTGACTCAACTAATATTGCTGGACAAAGCCAGGCAACTAGCATTTTCATAAGAAGGCCAGCAATGACAGTCTGACATTTTCTCATGATAGATGTACTTTAGCATTGATTAGATTGGAAATTATTATACGAGATTTATATAGCGCCAACAGTTTACTCAGCGCTTTACAATGTATAAGGGGGACAACACAATTACAGTACAGTTCAATACAAAAGGTACAGGAGGGCCCGGCTCGTAGAGCTTACATTCTAAAGGGAGGGGGTGGTGGTACAAAAGGTAATAGCTGCAAAAAATGATTTGATGGGGGTGGCTCAGGGACAGTTATGTGGGTTTGGGATAGGCTTCCCTGAATAAATGAGTTTTCAAGGATCTGTCTCCAACTAAAGTTTTTTTTTTATTCAAAAACTTCTGGAACAATAGGACATGTCATAAGTTATATGAACAGATGAAATCTGAAATGGTGTTGTGAATTATTATACACATGCAAAACAAAGATTATATACTGAATGAATATAAAAGTCAAATATACAGGTATCAGAGTTAATAATTGTTGGCCCTGATATAGAACCCTGGACTTCTCACACTACCAGGGACCTAAACCTAGGTTGTTCTTTTGTTTTGTTTTTTTGGTGAATATAAACCCACTCGCTAAAATATCATATAAGCCTCAACAAATCTATAAAGTGTAATTGCAGGCAAACCCTAACTAGACTTAAAACTGCCCCCCCCCCCCCACACCTGTGCTAACATGCATAAGAAAGATGTACATACTTACCTATTTTCAGGCCACTCTGGTCTGGTCACAAAGGATGGACAACTAAAGACTGGTTGATGTCACGCTCATAAAAGGCATTAGCCCTGAAAAATGCCATACAGGCACATACAAGATTCACTCTGTTTTTTGGGCTTATGGGGGATCTGTAGCTATAGTGGCAACTAATTTAGGCAGCTCTAGACATTGGCAATTTAATCACAGTAGAAATTCTAAATATTTAGACAACCAGCTAGTTAAGTTTACTTTTTATTTAGGCACCAAGGTGCACTTTTAGTTTAAGATGTCAAAACTGATAAATAGGAAAAAATAAATAGTTAAGAATTACCCTTCTTTGACTTTGCGCCTATCTTCAGTTTAGATGGCCAGGCAATCTGTGTATTTGTTTCCTCCATAATCTGCAGAAAGAAATGAAAATGAATGCATCTTTAGTAATTTAATAGTTCCCTTTTGGATTAAGACAGAATTCTCACCATCATAGCTAGAGTTCAGAGTCTGGTTAAGAAACCGCCTTAATAAAACATCTGATTAGGCAGACAGCTTTGATCAGATACCAATTTCGGTTTCCTAGTAAATATCAGAAAGCTGACTATTTTAGCACATAAATAGTAGACATTTCCCACCATGAGGAATCAATTCGTGACCATTTCAGCCCATTATAAATCCTTAACAACAGGATAAAACTCACAAGTATCCACAGAGATGCAAGTTGGAATTATGGGATCTTATTAATTTTATACAAAATAGGGCTAGAAGAAACTCTGTGCACGTGCATGTGTGTGTGCATACACACATACCAAAATACACGGTATGTATAACTAAAATACACGTGACAAGAGATATCATATTCAAAATGTTCTGAAGAGCTAAATTTTGTACTAAAATGGCTAAGGTATCATTCTTTATGATCATTTACTTTAAATCACCTAGCTCAGTGGGACCAATCCACTTAGGAACAGTAGACTATAGGAATCAAATGGTTTACCATGGTATAGTAGGAGGTAGGGCCCCATTATGTATGTATGTTATGTATTCTATTTCCATCTAAACTGGAAAATTTTATTTTTGTTAAGCAAAATTCAATTTCTATTCCAGAATTACATTTCTATAGTCTTCATATTGTCTGTCTATGGTGGTCGGCAGTTAGAGGAAAAAAAAGCATAATATATGCACACTGATAACGCAAGCATTATTAATATTAAAATGCCAATTGACGGCTGTCTCACACAGTGCTACTGGAAAAAAATGTGAATTATACATCAATTACGCAAACGCTGAAAAAAAGATAAAAAACATTTTTAGCTTCTCCATTCTTCAGGCACTGTAGATTTAGAAATGTGGCACCGAGTACATCTCAACTAGGTGGTACTAAGAATCACTGATAAGACTCGAGACATCGCTCCACATCCTTCAATGCAGCTTGGATGTGCCAAGCAATTTAATATTTGATAAGGAAAAAGAAACTCAAATAATTTGATGACATACTGTTCATATCATACATTTTAACATCTAAAACACTAGTGCTCAGTGAAAACTAACGATAGTCCGGCAATCCTTTAAGCCAACACTGAGACTATCAGTCTGCTCTTATAGGCAGATATTAAATACTAATGGATTTTGCAAGAGATCAAAGCAGCATACATACATACATATTGTGAAAGACTAATCACAGGTAATATTAGGCAATATACCAAACTAGGTGGCCAGAATGAAAAAAAAAAAAAAAGTTATCGAAAAAATGAAGAATGGATTTAGGAAAGACCAAATCTAAAGGCAAAATGCTTTTTTAGTTTTAGATAGAGTGGAGAGGGATTAGAGCACCAAGTTTTTGTTTTTTTTTTGCGGTCTGTGTCGCAATTAGGGAGATTGCCCCTCTATTTGTAATAGTGACCAGAAGTGAAAGTTAAAGGAAACCACAAATTTTGGGTTACCACCAGAAGAGGAATAGAGCAGAATCTTCCAAAGGGGACGCTAGTTCTGGTGACCCTGTTAACTACCAAGGATTTCTCTCACTTGGGAGGCATTGCCTCCTGCTTCCTGTTGTGTTTATGGAACAGGAAGTGAAGTCAAATCTCTCCAATTGACACAGATGACCAAAAGAAACACAGGGAACATAACCCTCCCTTACTCTATCCAAAAGGGGAAAAAATTGCCTTCAATTCTACATTAACTACTTGTCTTTCTTTTGACTACAGTGCCTTGGTGTAATACGCACAAAAAAAACAATAGCCAAGCAGAGACATTCACAGCAAAAAGGATTGCCAAAACTGCAGATAAAAAGAATGATGTATGGGTTCCCAATAAAATACTGTGAAATGGTTCAGTTATGTCCTCAAGAGACATTGGGGTTGATTTACTAAAGGCAAGTCCACTCTGCACTACAAGTACACTTGAAAGTGCAGTCGCTGTCGATTGCAGTAGATCTGAGGGGAAACACTGCTGATTTTATCATCCAATCATGTACAAGCAAAAATGCTGTTTTTTATTTTCCTTGCATGTCTCCCTCAGATCTACACCGACTTCACTTCCAAGTGCACTTGTAGTGCAAAGTGGATTTGCCTTTAGTAAATAATCCCCATTGCTGGGCCATGCTTATTTATTGGGAACAAATGTAACAAAAAAAATCCCTACGACTGATAAGGCTTTTCAGGATTGAGAGGATATTCGCTCATTATGGTCGTTACCTGAACCTGATAAAATAAACAGCATTGCTTCTTTTCAAAGCGTGAGCAAAAATTCTTTGGATAAATATCAATGTTTAGGTATTTATGGGTGGACTGATGTAATAAAGCACTGTTGAGGAATGTCTCACGTAAATGGAGTGTGATGGGAGTCACTTCGGGCGGGGGGCTTGTGGAACCCAGCTTACCTTAGACAGCTCTGGAAACTCCATGTCCAGCTCCCCCCCCCCCCCTTCTATGTGTAAGTCACCCTGTGTCTATTCGAGGTGCAGGGTGACGAAGAACCCCAGTACAACCACACAGGACTCAGCATTTCATGTTATCCTGGGTCTTAAATACGTGGTTTGTATTGAAAGAATGAAGGGGCTCTTTCACTTGGGACAGTAATATTTCTGTACACTATCCGTCAAGGACTATATGAAGATAAATGAATTCCACCTTTCCAACTGCTGGAATATTTTACAAGCTTGGTCTCAAACTGTAGACATTTTACTAGATCGTTTGAGGGTTGGCTTTATCCCATTGTTCTATTGTTTCCGTCTGCCTTGGGAGCAACCCATTATGGGATGTATATGTATGTGGATTAGCTGTAAGAGGGGAGGGCGGATTTCTCTAGCAGACCCTCCTAATGACTGTCTCCTGTTGGATAGTTGAATATACCTGTGTGCCATGGTACTGGAGGAGGTAAAGTTTACCCCACCCTGTGTAATTATGCAAAGAAGGGGGGTTGTCCCTGAGTATATATCTCTTTGTGCCTGTGTTTAAAAGTCAGCTTTTTGCCACCCTACACTGATGCCTTAACAAGTGACTGGGTGGGCTAGAGAACCTTTGATTGTGCTGGTACCAGACAAAGGAAGCATATACGGCAGATATAATCTTGAGTATGTGGGTCCGTCACAAGGAGGATGTGCGATACCAGAGGGGTAGGAGAAATGTGCGGGTTATGATGTGTGCTTATCAACCCTCTCATTTTTGTGCCCAATATGAGCCTTTTTATAAAAAAACAAAAAAAACAAAACACAGGCAGTGCTGACACCAAAAGATTTCATGTTAGAGATGTCACAGCAAATGAAAGGATTGCCAAACCTGCATATAAAAGATTGGATCTGTGCATTTCCCCAGTTCACTATACACCAGTGATTTACATGGAAATTGGGAGGAAACAATATCACTGGAAATCTGAGGAGTACATACAGAGTCCAAAAATACAATAGTAGGTTAATCAGTTTTCAATACTGGTCTCAGGTTCCATTCACACCTATGCTTGGTATCTTCCCTTTCCTTTTCCTATTGATGCTCAAGTCATCAAGAAAAGTATTTGACCAATTTCTTGCCAAAGCACTGCTTCACAACACATGTGAATTCACATCTATCTGTGATAGGTCAGGTACAGTGTTTACTATGTAGACATGCATTGAAGGTGCATGGCAAATGAATGAAATGTTCCCCAAACCACATATGCACTACAAGGCTGGTTAACATACATGCATAGGTGTGAATCTAGCCACTGTGTACATATGTAAGGGCATCGGCCATGCTTCAGTGCAGATAATTATGAATGTTGGCATTATAAAAAAAATACATGAATGTTAATCATTGCAAAAAATGAAACTATAAGTGTCACTGCCAATCTCCAACGAGTTAACATATTCATGTACATGCAACAGCTCTTAAAGTCGTTCAATTCTTCTGTGAATAGTTTCATATAAAACAAAAAATAATATTAATCTGCTCATGTGTTATTTTCTTAAATATAATAAAACAATTACCAGTCCCTTTTAACTAATCAATGTCTGGTTTCAGGTCAACACTGCGCAAATCTATAATCACCTTGGCACCGTTTGCTTTTCAAATGCAGTGACTGGGCACATCAAACACATATGCGCAAGGGCTCTGAACCATTTCATTTTCCAGGCATTATGTCAGTCTCTGCCCATGCTTGCAGAGGGACTTGGAAGTTTATGGTTATGTGAGCATCACTCAACATTTAAAATAGGAATTTCTATAGCGATTTTAATGTTTTTTACTCAAAATGGTATGAAGTCAGTTCTTGAGGTTGCATGGGGATGTTGTGTGTACACTGCCTTTGCATTGAGAAAAATCATTCAATTTGCATTTGACTTATATCTAATTAACTTTATCCA
Organism: Lithobates septentrionalis; assembly: GCA_037952835.1. Taxonomy (NCBI): domain Eukaryota; kingdom Metazoa; phylum Chordata; class Amphibia; order Anura; family Ranidae; genus Lithobates; species Lithobates septentrionalis. The sequence goes on from JBBDGP010000229.1 coordinate 15,871,113, forward strand.
AATTCAAAGAGCACATCACATGCTCTGTAGGAGGCAGTAATACCCTCTAAAGGGCTGTGCTTTTTAAGCTCCTCTCCCTGTATTATCAATTGCATTAAATTTCCATGGCAGCCCTGAATCCGATAAGTAGCAAGGAGATTTCAAATTAAATTGAAACAGCCAGTCTGAACTACAGTATATGGCCATTTATAAAGCTAGCTACAACAGTTGCAGAATTCTACAATTTATATGCATTTCCTCAAAGTAATCCCAGCTCATGGCTGAGTTTCCTGCCAAACCAAAGCTTAGAAGCAAATCCTAATACAAAGTGAGAAACCCCAACTTATTTTACGGACATAAAAGCTGTAAATGAAGGGGGATAAACAGATTAAACACTTAGAAGCCCTAGTGGAGACAATCTGAAGCTGTAGATAAATTGTACATTGGGGCCATCAAACATTTTAACACTCAATTAAACCATTATTATTCATTGCTATAATGCAGCCCGACTGCATATATAGTGACCTTGGGCTGTTACTTATTTTTACACTACCAATGGCTGCAGTATGGGTAAAAATACCTTGTGCTCAAAAGAACACAGAACACAGGATAGCCGTTCTGCTGAAAAGAACACAGGATAGTTGTGCTGCGGCTCTGTAGCCCAAAGCAGCGGTCAGGCTCTCCAGTGGGCTCACATGTCCTCTGAACATTGCTCAAAATTAACAGCTTTGCTCAGAAAGCCATAACAGTGTTGATCACAGTGCTCAAGGGGTGTTGAACCAAGGGAAAGCTTGGCCCAACTCTATGTGCTTTCAGCACAAGGTATTTTAGCTTAGTAGTGTTTGTTTGCTTCAAGTCTATGGGAATGTAAAAACCAAATTGGAGGTCAAAAGCAGGTCAGAATGAGGTCAAATGCATCTATTAATGAATGATCTCAGACATGTCTAAAACGGATTAAACAGAACAGCCAGCACCTTGTTGGCAACTTTGCTCCATGTATCTCAACATAAACAGCTCTCCTAAAACCAACATGTACCATTTTCATTTAATTAACACTATTAGATCAGGGTTCTTAATATCAGTCTCCAACTTCAGGCATCCAGCAGTGAAGGAGTACACAAGATGCCATTTCAGGGATCTGTTGACTGGCTTGACACTACTCAAATGTAAAACCTTATTAATGTCTTACACTGTGCCTTGAGAATCACTTAAAATTTTATTTAATGGCAACGAATCTACATCCTTTTAGGCTTTATGTACACGGGACGTTTTAAAACCTCTCCTAAACGATTTAACTTGACAGAGTAACCGACGTTTAAAAACGTCCGTTGTGCCGTGTTTAGGTTTACATTGAAAATACTCAAAAATGTTTCTCCATTAAAAACGCCTCTAAACAAACTGCGGATAAACGTGAGTTACTGCATTTACAAGCTGTTACAGGCATTTCAAACGCCTCTGAACATCTATCCTGAACGCTTTTTTGCTTTCCAAAAAAATGCTTCTAAACTCAACTGGCTGGAAACCACTAAAAAACAACCATGTGCACATGTGTTGATAAGAGGAGAGTTCAGGGGCAGCCGAAAAAAATGCCCAACTGTCCCTAAACGTCCGTTTACCAGCAGCAAATGGTGATCACTTTATTAGATTGAGGATTGGGTACCGAAGAGTTTTTTCGCATATTGCAGAGCAATCAGACAAATGTACCATTAATCTATTGCAAGATATTATGTATTTTGTGGTTTGCCAAGTGTTTGTGTTTTAGCAACCATCACTATGTGATTGATGGTTTTTATCGATTTTCTAAATAAATATTTTTATATATTCCCGGTGTTATTGCAATTTTGCTATAGGGGGTACCTCTATTGTCTCATGTCTAACAGGGACGTGGCAACTCACTATCATGTTCTGCTATGGTGAAAACATTTGTCTAGATTGAGGAATGTGACCAAAATAATTGATCAAAATAGTAGATATTTTTTTCCGGGGGGGGGGGGGTTCTGCTTTTGGCACCCAGAGGAGAATAATTAAGAGATGTGCGCAGCTCACCACAGCAAAATTATGGGTGTGGCAAAACTATGCAAATAATGCGTGGGACTTAAATCCCAACACTGTGTATACAATAAACCATATGGCAAAGTTCTTGTACACACAAATTTTGCTTTAGTTAGAGTGCCACAAGCAAAAGTCTAAAGACACAAAAAATTTTTTTTAACAATTCTTTGTAAGGCCACTTTCACATGGGCGGACTCCAGCTGCGATCCGCTTGCTCAACAGGGGTTCTCTCCGCTGATCCCAGCTGAGCAGGCGGATGACAGGTCTGTGCCCCGTCCACTCATGCAGAGCGCACATGGACACCGACCACTCTCCTCTATGGGTCGCCAGATGTAAACGGACCGCCTGTTCGTTTGCACCCAACTGCCATCCGATTGAATCCACAGGAAGGATGGCGAACATAACCCCGTCCATCTGTTTTTGCCGGATTGGATGTAGGTGGGTGTAAAACGCACACATCTGTTCACACCCTCCGCTCCATAGAGAAGAATGGAGGTTCCGATCGGGTCCGCCTGAAAAAGGCGGACCTGACCGGGACGACTGTGAAAGGGGCTTAACAAAAAGTATGTCTTCAATTACAAATGCAATCTTTGACTGCTTAGCAAATAGCAACTGTTGTACAATATAGCACAAGGAGTGTAGTAGTCTGGAGTATAGAAAATACAGCATGGCATACAGAGTGCAGTGGTCAAGAGTAGGGATGAGCCGAACACCCCCCGGTTCGGTTCGCACCAGAACCCGCGAACGGACCGCAAGTTCGCACGAACGTTAGAACCCCATTGACGTCTATGGGACTCGAACGTTCGAAATCAAAAGTGCTCATTTTAAAGGCTAATTTGCATGGTATTGTCCTAAAAAGGGTGTGGGGACCCGGGTCCTACCCCAGGGGACATGTATCAATGCAAAAAAAACTTTTAAAAACGGCCGTTTTTTCGGGAGCAGTGATTTTAATGATGCTTAAAGTAAAAAAAAAAAAGTGAAATATTCCTTTAAATATCGTACCTGGGGGGTGTCTATAGTATGCCTGTAAAGTGACGCGTGTTTCCCATGTTTAGAACAGTCCCTGCACCAAATGTCATTTTTAAAGGAAAAAATCTCATTTAAAACTGCTTGCGGGTTTAATGTCATGTCGGGTCCTGGCAATATGGATGAAAATCAGTGAGACAAACGGCATGGGTACCCCCCAGTCCATTACCAGGCCCTTTGGGTCTTGTATGGATATTAAGGGGAACCCCGCACCCAAATTAAAATAAGGAAAGGTCCCTATATACTCTGAACAGCAGTATACAGGCGGTGCAAACAAGACAGGGACTGTAGGTTTGTTGTTAAGTAGAATCGGTTTGTAATTTTGAACATTTTTAACGTGTTTAGCTCCAGCCAAAAAATCTTTTCTAAGCTTTTTGGAAAACATAGGGAAGGGTTATCACCCCTGTGACATTTGTTTTGCGTCTTTCCTCCTCTTCAGAAGATTTCACCTCACTTTTTTGTCCCAATGAAAAATGTTTTTTGAAAATTTGGGTTTTTTTGTCGAACAAGGATTGGAAAGCATCAGTGGAAAGGAGAAATTGTTTTCCCATATTAACTCTTACATGAGAGAATTTCCCTTCCTAGGGGTAGATTTCATCTCACTTCCTGTTGTCTCCTTCCGTTTGCAAGTAGGAGTCGTTTGTAAGTTAGATGTTTGAAAGTAGGGTCCTGCCCTATATACTCAGCAGAAATTTGGGCCTTAGGTGTTGCTGTGGCCAAAACACTGTAAGCCCTCACAGGGCCCTGCTGTGAAATATTAGATCAAGAATTGTAATTACATGCCCCTGTTGAACAGGAGCTGAAAAATTAGGCCTTAGGCACTGGTGCTGGTGCCACAACACTGCAACCCCTCACAGACACTCTAGTTGGAACGCAGGAACGAGCCCTGCTGCAAAGTATTGCATCAAAAATTGTAATTACACGCCCCTGTTAGACAGGGGCAGAAAAATTGGGCCTTAGGCACTGGTGCTGGTGCCACAACACTGCAACCCCTCACAGACACTCTAGTTGGAACGCAGGAACGAGCCCTGCTGCTAAGTATTGCATCAAAAATTGTAATTACACGCCCCTGTTAGACAGGGGCAGAAAAATTGGGCCTTAGGCACTGGTGGTGGCGCCCAGAACCAAAAATGTTCTTACAAGCTATCAGCGTGATGATTGAGGAGGAAGAGGATAATTACTCAGGGATAGTCACTCAGCATCAGCATAGGCAGTCTTTGAAGGGATCTGAAAAAAATTATTCAGTTACATCAGCATCAGGTGCTTGGTAGCTGGTGGTGATCCAAGACTGATTCATTTTTATTAAGGTCAGCCGATTGACCGAGTCAGTGGACAGACGCACCCTGTGATCGGTTACCACGCCTCCAGCAGCACTGAATGTGCGTTCCGAAAGAACGCTGGATGCAGGACAGGCCAGTAGCTCAATTGCATACTGTGCAAGCTCTGGCCAGTGATCCATCCTCAAGACCCAGTAACCCAGAGGATTTTCGGTGGGAAAGGTGTCCAAGTCTGATCTTGCCCCTAGGTATTCCTGCACCATGTAAAACAGACGCTGGCGATGGTTGCTGGAACCGATCATACCTTGGGGCTGCGGACCAAAAAATTGTCTGAACGCATCGGTCAGACGGCCACCTTCTCCACCGCTCCTTCTTTGACTGACCGAAGCCTCAGCAACACGTTGTCCAGAAACAGGAGTTTGTAACCTCCCAGTCTCTGGGAACGCGTTGCACAGACCTTTCTGCAAGGCCTCCCGAAGATGTTTCATCCTCTGCTCCCTCTGCGATGGCAAGATAAGGTCCGCAACCTTACCCATGTAACGTGGATCAAGGAGGGTTGCCAGCCAGTATTGGTCCTTCTCCTTGATACCACGAATACGAGGATCCTTACGCAGGCTTTGCAGGATCAGGGAGGCCATGCAGCGTAGGTTTGCTGAGGCATTCGGTCCGGAGTCCTCTGGGTCACTAAGGACAACAACGTCCGCAGCCACCTCCTCCCAGCCACGTACAAGTCCATGTGTTCCTTGGGACTGATCCCTTAAAGACTGCTGATGCTGAGTGCCAGGCTCCACCTCCATACTGACACAATCTTCCTCCTCCTCCTCCTCCTCCTCCTCGTCCTCTTCCTGTGTGATCGGCGGGCACGCAGGAACACTGTCTGGATAAAGGGGGCCTTGAGAGCTAAGGAAGTCCTCCTCTTCCTGCCTCTGTTCTGCCTCAAGTGCCCTGTCCATTATTCCACGCAGCGTGTGCTCCAACAGGTGGACAAGGGGGACAGTGTCACTGATGCATGCACTGTCAGTGCTCACCATCCTCGTGGCCTCCTCGAATGGTGACAGGACAGTGCATGCATCCCTGATCATGGCCCACTGGCGTGGAGAAAAAAAACCAAGGTCCCCTGACCCTGTCCTGGTGCCATAGTCGCACAGGTACTCATTGATGGCCCTCTGCTGCGTGTGCAGCCGCTGCAGCATGGCCAATGTCGAGTTCCACCTGGTGGGCATGTCAGAGATTAGGCGGTTCTTGGGCAGGTTAAACTCCTTTTGGAGGTCCGTCAGCCGAGCACTGGCATTATATGACCGGCGGAAATGCACACAGACTTTCCTGGCCTGCCTCAGGACATCCTGTAAGCCCGGGTACCTGCCCAAGAACCGCTGCACCACCAAGTTAAGGACGTGAGCCAAACAGGGCACATGGGTCAGTTGTCCCTGTCGGAGGGCAGAGAGGAGGTTGGTGCCATTGTCGCAAACCACCATTCCTGCCTTAAGTTGGCGTGGCGTCAACCACCTCTGAACCTGCCCCTGCAGAGCTGACAGAACCTCTGCCCCAGTGTGGCTCCTGTCCCCCAAGCACACCAGCTCAAGCACCGCATGGCATCTTTTGGCCTGCGTACTTGCGTAGCCCCTTGAACGCCTACGGAGCACCGCTGGTTCCGAGGAAGAGGCCATGGAGGAAGAAGAAGAGGAGGGGGTGGAGGAGAGAGGTGTGTCACAATCAGCATTTTGGAGGCGTGGTGGCGGAACAACCTCCAACACTACTGCACCTTGTCCTGCATCCTTCCCAGCTGCCAGCAGAGTCACCCAATGCGCCGTGAAACTTAAGTAACGTCCCTGTCCATGCCTGCTGGACCATGAGTCAGCGGTAATATGCACCTTACCGCTGACCGCCCTGTCCAGCGAGGCATGGACATTGCCTTCCACATGCCGGTAGAGAGCTGGAATCGCCTTCCGTGAGAAAAAGTGGCGTTTGGGTACCTGCCACTGAGGAACCGCACATTCCACAAACTCACGGAAGGGGGCAGAGTCTACCAACTGAAAAGGCAGCAGTTGAAGTGCTAGCAATTTTGCCAAGCTAGCATTCAACCGCTGGGCATGTGGATGGCTGGGAGCAAACTTCTTTCGGCGGTGCAGCAGCTGGGGCAGGGAAATTTGCCTGGTACAATCTGGCGTCGGTGTACCAAAAGCAGATTGCCCACAAGTACTTGGCTGTGACACACCTAATTCTACACCTTCATTCCTCTCACTGCAGGTCTCAGAGAGGACTGAAGGTCTAGTGGGGTTGGAAATCTCAGCTGATGAGGAGCAAGGAGAGATCCTCTTTGTTCTTTCGTGTGGGTCTTTTAGATATGCTTGCCAACGAACTGCATGGCAGGTCAACATATGTCTGGTCAAGCATGTGGTACCCAAGCGGGAGATGTTTTGGCCACGCGAGATACGCTTGAGACATATGTTGCAAATAGCAGCGGTGCGATCTGATGCACTCGTCTCAAAAAAGGCCCACACCAAAGAACTTTTTGAATAACGCGCAGAGACTGCAGCGCCCTGCACATGTGGAGCTTTGGGGTGTGATGCAGTCAATGTGCTGCCCTTAGGCTGGCCCCTGGAGGGCATCCTGCCTCGTTGGTGATGTGCCGCCTCCTCCTCCTCCTCCTCCTCCTCTCTCCTATCAGGCACCCACGTTGAGTCAGTGACCTCATCATCCCCTCCCTCCTCATCACTGGAGCAAACCTGGCAGTATGCTGCAGCAGGGGGAGCATGACTGCCAGATTGCTGTCCTTCTTGGGCACCCCCTCTGTCCGTGCTCATGTTACTGCCTTCATCGAGCTCAGTATCATCATCAGAGCCTTCCAAACGCTGGGCATCCTCCTGGAGCATGTACCCAACACTGTGGTCAAACAGTTCGAGGGAATCCTCATGAGGACATGGTGGAGCTAGGGAAGGAGTCACTGATGACATTGAGCTGAGGGAAGAGGCCGCTGCTTTGCCAGACAAAGCACCCTGGGTATGGGTGAGAGAGGATGAGGAGGATGAGGACGGCTTGGTCATCCACTCGACCAAGTTTTCTGCATGTTGCGGCTCAACACGGCCAGCTGCCGAAAAAAAGGCCAAGCGTGTCCCATGGCCACGGGCTGATGAGGATGCACCGTCTCCACGACCAGCACTAGACACAGAGCCTGCTTGCCCTCTCTTATTGGCTTGTGACTGTCTGCCTCTCCTTCTTGGCCTTCCAGACATACTAATGGCCTGTAGCTGCACTAAGCTGGGATAGAACACCTGTAATTTTCTTCAGGTAGCTTTATATACTGTAACCAGACAAGCCTGCCTGTCAGTAGGAAGATAACAGGAACGGATCTAGTTGAACACTGTGAGCAGGACGCACTGCACTAAATGTAAATAGCAGGAACGGATCTAGCTGAACACTGTGAGCAGGACGCACTGACTGCACTAAATGTAAATAGCAGGAACGGATCTAGGTGAACACTGTGAGCAGGACGCACTGACTGCACTAAATGTAAATAGCAGGAACGGATCTAGCTGAACACTGTGAGCAGGACGCACTGCACTAAATGTAAATAGCAGGAACAGATCTAGCTGAACACTGTGAGCAGGACGCACTGCACTAAATGTAAATAGCAGGAACGGATCTAGCTGAACACTGTGAGCAGGACGCACTGACTGCACTAAATGTAAATAGCAGGAACAGATCTAGCTGAACACTGTGAGCAGGACGCACTGCACTAAATGTAAATAGCAGGAACAGATCTAGCTGAACACTGTGAGCAGGACGCACTGCACTAAATGTAAATAGCAGGAACGGATCTAGCTGAACACTGTGAGCAGGACGCACTGCACTAAATGTAAATAGCAGGAACGGATCTAGCTGAACACTGTGAGCAGGACGCACTGCACTAAATGTAAATAGCAGGAACGGATCTAGCTGAACACTGTGAGCAGGACGCACTGCATTAAATGTAAATAGCAGGAACAGATCTAGCTGAACACTGAGCAGGACGCACTGACTGCACTAAATGTAAATAGCAGGAACAGATCTAGCTGAACACTGTGAGCAGGACGCACTGACTGCACTAAATGTAAATAGCAGGAACGGATCTAGCTGAACACTGAGCAGGACGCACTGACTGCACTAAATGTAAATAGCAGGAACGGATCTAGCTGAACACTGTGAGCAGGACGCACTGCACTAAATGTAAATAGCAGGAACAGATCTAGCTGAACACTGTGAGCAGGACGCACTGCACTAAATGTAAATAGCAGGAACGGATCTAGCTGAACACTGAGCAGGACGCACTGACTGCACTAAATGTAAATAGCAGGAACAGATCTAGCTGAACACTGTGAGCAGGACGCACTGCACTAAATGTAAATAGCAGGAACGGATCTAGCTGAACACTGTGAGCAGGACGCACTGCACTAAATGTAAATAGCAGGAACGGATCTAGCTGAACACTGAGCAGGACGCACTGCACTAAATGTAAATAGCAGGAACAGATCTAGCTGAACACTGTGAGCAGGACGCACTGACTGCACTAAATGTAAATAGCAGGAACAGATCTAGCTGAACACTGTGAGCAGGACGCACTGACTGCACTAAATGTAAATAGCAGGAACGGATCTAGCTGAACACTGTGAGCAGGACGCACTGACTGCACTAAATGTAAATAGCAGGAACAGATCTAGCTGAACACTGTGAGCAGGACGCACTGCACTAAATGTAAATAGCAGGAACAGATCTAGCTGAACACTGTGAGCAGGACGCACTGCACTAAATGTAAATAGCAGGAACGGATCTAGCTGAACACTGAGCAGGACGCACTGCACTAAATGTAAATAGCAGGAACGGATCTAGCTGAACACTGTGAGCAGGACGCACTGCACTAAATGTAAATAGCAGGAACGGATCTAGCTGAACACTGTGAGCAGGACGCACTGCACTAAATGTAAATAGCAGGAACAGATCTAGCTGAACACTGTGAGCAGGACGCACTGACTGCACTAAATGTAAATAGCAGGAACAGATCTAGCTGAACACTGTGAGCAGGACGCACTGACTGCACTAAATGTAAATAGCAGGAACGGATCTAGCTGAACACTGTGAGCAGGACGCACTGCACTAAATGTAAATAGCAGGAACGGATCTAGCTGAACACTGTGAGCAGGACGCACTGCACTAAATGTAAATAGCAGGAACAGATCTAGCCTAATCTAGCTAACTCAAATCAAATGACACTGTCTGTCTCTCTCTCTATCAGCACACCGGAACACACTACACAGGGCCGCCGTGCAGGCGGCCTTATATAGTGTGGGGCGTGTACTAAATCCCCTGAGCCATAATTGGCCAAAGCCACCCTGGCTTTGGCCAATTACAGCTCTCTCTACTGACGGCGCTGTGATTGGCCAAGCATGCGGGTCATAGTGCATGCTTGGCCAATCATCAGCCAGCAATGCACTGCGATGCCGCAGTGAATTATGGGCCGTGACGCGCCACACGAATTTGGCGCGAACGGCCCATAACGTTCGCAATTCGACGGACGGTCGAACAGCCGATGTTCGAGTCGAACATGGGTTCGACTCGTACACGAAGCTCATCCCTAGTCAAGAGTAAATCATATATAGCCCAGTGTACAGAGAGCAGTGAACAGGAGTACATCATATACAGCCCACCCTTCCATCACCCTGCAGTGCTGTTTCACCCCTCCTGTCCCTCCAGGATTCAGCTCACTTCACGGTTTTCGCTACTTGTCTTTCCCTACATCACACACACCTCCATCCCTCTGCAGATTCCTCTCGCTTCAACTCGATGCACCATGCAGCTCCCATTGTATGCTCAGTGGTCAGGGCGAAAGATGCACCATGCAGCCAGCACTGTGTCCAGTGAGCAGAAGTACAGCCATTCATGTGGCCAATCAGGTTGCTCCTCTCCAGGTCAAGCCGTCAATCCATAGCCCAGGAAGGAGTAGTAAGTTACTGCAAGGATACCTGGTCAGTCCTGCCCCTTTAAGTGACCACCAGCACGTGTCAAGGATAGATGCTCTGAGGGGATTTTGGACCCCATATCTAAGTCCCTGTGACTGAATAACCTAGATTATGAAAAGTCTGTCATATGGACTTTATTACATTTGTTGCTTAGTAATAAGCATTGTCCAAAATGTCTGCTAAGAACAGAAGGATATACAGATAAGTATGCAGATGTTTGCCCTAATTTTCCTCCTAAAACTTTTAGAGAACAATGGCTATTGGCCTGGATAAAATGTGTTATATTCCAAAAGTCACAACATAAACCAGTAGATTGAAATGAGTACAGTAAAAGGTCCATCACTAAAATGGAATTCTCAGAAGGCTTTGTGGCATCACTGGCACATAATGGCTTAGCGCAGAAGATGAAGTCTGCGGTGAGCAGTGTACTATTTTTAACATTTGTTTTTCTTTCTTTTTTTTTGGAGGGGAGTTTATAGTTTTGTTTTAGTAAAAAGTCAATATTAAAGCCAGTGGAGCATGAAAAAAATTGCAACAGTAAAATGTCATTAACTGTCACTGGAAAGTCAGGAAAGACAGTACCATGAGCCAAAAATGACTCATCCCTTATCACAATCATGTTTGCTGAAATGACACGTTTGCTTGAAATTGAAAACGTATGCAAATGTTTTAAAGTATTGACTTAAAGCCACAGAAAGAAGCATTCATGATCTTACTTAAACATGACCACAGATGGAATAGGCTCATGTCTGAAGGATGACAGCATCAAAACCTTTATACAATGCTAATAGACTATTCAGATATTTATTTACAAAATGACCATGACAACAGATGACCACAAAGTCAGTAGGCTGGCCTAAAATAAAAAAGATTAAAAAAAAAAAAAAAAAAAAAAAAAGGGTGTGTGACCTCTTGAAACCAACCATCACTGGAAAATCTGTTTTGGACTGTTATGAGCACCACCTTTACTCTTCCACTGTGCCAATTTGTACATGGGATGCATACAGTAACCAATGCCCTTTAAATTCCACTGAATCTCTGCAAGTATGTTTTAGCATCTGTAATGCCGCGTACACACGGTCGTACTTTTCGTCTACAAAAGTCCAACAGACGCTGATGGACTAAAGCTGGCTGGTAATCCGATCGTGTGTGGGCTTCTCCGGACTTTCAACCGACTTTTTTAGCCTCAAATACGACGTACTTTAGATTTGAAACATGCTTCAAAACTTTTACTTCGTACCTACGACGGACCCCGAAATCCGCTCGTCTGTGTGCTAGTCCGACGGACAAAAAGCCACGCTAGGGCACCTATTGGCTACTGGCTATGAACTTCCTTATTTTAGTCCGGTGTACGTCATCACGTACGAATCCGACCGACTTTTGTGTGGTCGTGTGTAGGCAAGTCCGGTCGTTAGAAAGTAGGCCGCAAGTCCGCGGCAAGTCCACCGAAAGTCTGCCGGAAGTCTGTCCGACAGGCTGTCCGACTTTTGTAGACGAAAAGTACGACCGTGTGTACGCGGCATTAGAGTTTTTTGAAGGAACAAAAAAGTACACAACAAGGTGACATACTTTTCAACACAACAGGAAGGAAGCTGGTGATCTGTAATTGGCGAATAACCAAATATTTGAGGGCAGGCTAAGACACTCCAAAACTATATAAACACATTATATACAGTATCTCACAAAAGTGAGTACACCCGTCACATTTTTTTAAAATATTTTATTATATCTTTTCATGTGACAACACTGAAGAAATGACACTTTGCTACAATGTAAAAGGAGTGAGTGTACAGCTTGTATAACAGAGTAAATTTGCTGTCCTCTCAAAATAAATTTAACACAGTGGCCAAGACCATACAGCAGTTTAACAGGACAGGTTCCACTCAGAACAGGCCTTGCCATGGTTGACCAAAGAAGTTGAGTGCACGTGCTCAGCGTTATATCCAGAGGTTGTCTTTGGTAAATAGTCGTATGAGTACTGCCAGCATTGCTGCAGAGGTTGAAGGGGTGGGGTGGGGGGAAGCCTGAGTGCTCAGACCATACGCCACACCCTGCATCAAATTAGTCTGCATGGCTGTCATCCCAGAAGGAAGCCTCTTCTAAAGATGATGCACAAGAAAGCCTGCAGTTTGCTTTAGACAAGCAGACTAAGGACATGGATTACCGGAACCATGTCCTGTGGTCTGATGAGACCAAGATAAACTTATTTGGTTCAGATGGTGTCAAGCGTGTGGCAGCAACCAGGTGAGGAGTACAAAGACAAGTGTGTCTTGCCTACAGTCAAGCATGGTGGTGGGAGAGTCATTGTCTGGGACTGCATGAGTGCTGTCAGCATTGGGGAGCTACAGTTCATTGAGGGAACCATGAATGCCAACATGTACTGTGACATACTGAAGTAGAGCATGATCCCCTCCCTTCAGGGACTAGGCCGTATACCAACATAACCCAAAACACACCTCCAAGACCACCACTGCCTTGCTAAAGAAGCCGAGGGTAAAGGTGATAGACTGGCCAAGCAGATCTCCAGACCTAAAGCTTATTGAGCATCTATGGGGCATCCACAAATGGATGGTGGAGGAGCGCAAGGTCTCTAACATCCATCAGCTCTGATGCCATCATGGAGGAGTTGAAGAGGACTCCAGTGGCAACCTGTGAAGCTCTTGTGAACTCCATGCCCAAGAGGATTAAGGCAGTGCTGGAAAATAATGGTGGCCACACAAAATATTGACACCTTGGGCCCAATTTGTACTCACTTTTGTTGCCAACGGTTTATGCATGAATGGCTGTGTGTTGAGTTATTTTGAGGGGTCAGCACATTTACACTGTTATACAAGTTGCACACTCACTACTTTACATTGTAGCAAAATGTCATTGCTTCAGTGTTATCATATGAAAAGATATAAAAACTGTGCTATAATTTGCTTGGCATGTTTGGCATGTTTTAAATACACACTATCATATTCATCACAAAGGACAACATAATTTACATTAATCCTTGTGCTTTAGGTACCCCCCAGCCTTGACTGAGGGGGTAGGTTTGCCCTGCAACTTACTTTCAATGCCATATGCTCACCTGCTTGGTGTTTCAGCTCCTCCTCTACTTCCCTGCTGCTATGAACCCTAACAGAGTAATTTGTTGTAGTACTAAGCACCAAGGGCTGTGGAGTGCAGGCAGAACGGAAGTGGAAGGTGGTAAGCAGGAGTTAAAGTAGCATAGGTTTACAATACCTGGTCCTTGGCCTTTAAGTCTGAGGAGAGGACTACTAAAATCCTCACTCTTACCAATATATGTATGCATCAAGACTACTAGAAAGAAAACCTTCTGTAGAGCTCATACTCAAAGTAGTTCAGTGTAAACAATTAATTGGAAAAACACACTACACCTCACACAGAACACCATCAGTGCTGCTCTCCAGATGTTTGACCACTAAGACTTTGGGCTAGAAACCAATTTCTATTCCAGAAAACGAATCATCTAGAGAGCATTTATCTTTGCTTAGCAACAATTGGCATTCCTGGAAAGGGATCTGCATGTCCAAAAAACTGCCAACATGCCAATGTGTTTCTGATTGAACAAGCCTTGTTATGTTACAAAACAAAAACGTACTTAATTTGTTATCTCCGGAGGAATTTTATGCATCTATTTTGCCAATTTAAAGTAGACTATTTAGCTACAATGAATCAAATGAGTATAAACAGGCTGATAATGGGTTTTCTTTCCAGTACCATTACTCCACAAAAAATACAATTTAAAAACACAAATTAAGCAGAAAACCATTTAATAGAAAGGCTATTTCACATTAAAGGCAAACTGAGAAAGCAAGGATCAGTAGAGTGGCTGTGTGTGAAAATACATAAAAAGCTGTAAAAGATATAATTTGTTGTTTGAAAGTCATGTTGTAACCGACTTTCAGAATGCTCAAAAATTTCCCTAGTGTCGTTAATGAGTTTGACTGCTAAGGAAGTCAATGACTGGAACTTGAAGGATACCAACAGAGTGGTGAGCTTATGGAGGATATTTCTCCTATTCCCAGTTAGCATGTAGAACAGCCCTTTAAATCAGAACTCTGGGTAGAATTGGTTTTTAAATATCTATAAAGGGGCTTTCTTGTATTCAAAGAACGTGTTCTAGCTTAAATGGTTACCAGTGTTGCAAGTGAGAAAATTGCATTAGCTGTGATGTGCAGTACTCATTTCCATTCATATCCGGATTGTTAGACCGATGGCTGCTGTGCCCTTTTTTCCCCACGGCCACTCGTCTTGTAACCTCCCTGCTGTAGTCTTCTGTGAATGAGTGGAGATGTTATTAAGTTTCCACTTATTGCAGTGGGCCAGTCAAGAGATACTCAGATTGCCGGTCTATACCACCCACTGGTAAACATCACTGCCCAGTCCTGCCTGCAGCTCAACTCGCACCGAATCTCCATGTGAAGTTTAGCCCCAGCTTTGCCCACTCGCAGAGAATAATAATAATAATAATAATAATAATAATAATAACATCCTACGGGGGGGGGGGGGGGGGGGGGTTCGGCACGCAGAAGGTTTTTAGATTACTTTACTGCATAGAGTGAAGTAGGGCAAAAAAAACTTTTGCCTATACAACCACTTTAGAGTGTGTGCAAGCCCAAAAATTTTAATAAAAATTCAATGCGTCTCTGCAATATATGCACATTTCCTTTTTTGTTGTATTTAACACCATTAAACCTGCTGCAAGTACAGGGGAAAAAAACGGTTGCTCTGCCAGAAATCCAGTGTGCTCCTAACTTCCTGTCCGGGTCGAGCACTGCCTCTCTTGTTCTGAAACCTCAACAAGCGCAACAGAGCCTGCTGTACTACAGCACCACACAAACATTATCCCCCCCATTCCTCTCTGGCCCACTTAACATGCATACGTTGTTTACCTAGCAAAACCATACTGCTGTCTTGACTTTCAAAAAACCTGCCCACGCAGTCTGTAGGGGAAGGGCTTTAGGAAGATGTAGCTTGGGGGAGGGGTATGCCCCCATCAATAGAAAGTGCCTGAACAAGGACCTCTGTCAGGACTACCATGTATTTTCTCTATGACAACTGCAGATTTAAAAACACTAATTTCCATGTTAAAAATTAAATGAGATTGTAGTGCTTAATTTTAATCTGTCATATTTTTAAGGCATTTTTCCCTTGTTCACTAAAACATGGCATCAAAGAGAAATATCACCAGTTAAAGGCATGCCAAGTCTGAGTTTCAAGTGTTTAGAAAAATTCTGCAATGGGTACAAGTACGTATGCCAGGTGCTGCAATTAGAAAGTCAGCTGTGCTCTTTGCTGCTCTAGCAGCGCCTTATACAAAATCTACTCTTGTAAACAGAACTGTAATTAGAACCAAGAAAAATATGATGATTGGCATATATTTAATGCCTTGATTTCTGGTTTATTAAATGATACCTAAAACCTAAAGAGGTATACTCAAAACTTGCATTTAACAACTTATGGACATATCAGTGCCAGTTTTCATCCTGGCAAGTGCATGATCCGCACCTGGCTGCCCTTCTAACTAAATCCATGCGTTTGCCAGTACTAACATCTTTTAAAAAGTCCTGAACCAAAAGTCTGCAAAAATACATGCTTGTGTGTTAACTGAGTATTTCCTACTTTGAGCCCACTGCCACTTTACACCACACAAAACGAGCATAGGAGGGAATAGCACATTATTATGCAACACAAGGTTTAAGGATCACCAAAGTGTCCAGTTTGAAGCTTGCTAAATGTTGTTGCACTATTGTAAAAATTCTGCTAAAAGTAACTTTCTTGCACTCTGTTGCCCGGCGTTGTCCGCAATACTGGAAACGTGCATGCTTGTTCCAGGTGAACCATCTAGTGAAAGAAGGATGATGGACTAAGAGCTTTGTAGCTTCAAAATCAAGTCTGCAATGGCAACTCCAAGGGTCTGCCCTGCTGTTTAACGTGTAAGCACACACTTAAAGCATTTGTTACCCCAACATTTAATATTCCCGATATGTCCCTGCTGTACCATGCACATGTATGAGAAGTTATCCCCTTCTCTTTGTATTGCTTCCTTTATGTGAAATCTCTGGTGTTCCTGCTAGTCCCCTTGCTTTCCTGTTAAAAAACTGACCACAGAAAGCAGGAGAGCACACCGTGGTTAGTTCTCTAGCTATGCTGGGAATGCAGTGTACTTTCCTCCAATCAGACTTGTCCTGACATGCCCACACTACACAGCCATTCACTGGAAAACTCTGTATGCTGCTGCTTCTCCTCCAGCTCTTATGCAGCTAAGAGAGGGCATGTGATCACTTATAAAAAAAATAAAGCAAAAAAAATTAAAAATTAATTCTATACACTTTTTCATCTATACAAAAATGTTTTGGCTTTCATTTCCATTTTAAACTGAGTGAGTTGTTTCACAAGGTGATCGTTTATAATCACTTTATGTAGCATCAGGACTAATCTTTACTTTACAGCTATTGCACTAGCCCAAACCAACCTGTACATGTCATCCTTGAATTACCTCAAAAAAGTGTTCAGTACCTGCGATGTTGGCAACATGAAATGGAGATAGCATGGGTATTCAGAAGCAAAGCAGGCTCTGACCCATAGAACTAATTTCACAGGCACCTGTCCCTTGCCAGAGCAAAGTGAACAAAGGGAGAAGGTGACATTGTAGTGTCCATGCAGCTCAGGACCTGCCAGAGCAATTGCATGGGGCTATGTAACTACAGTTTAAATTTATCTGGCTACACTCTTGTTATTCAAAAATAGAAAGGGGAACTAAAAATTTGCTAAAAATTTTAATAAGTCTGAGACCAGCAAATAGAGTGGAATCCTGCCTAGAAGTTTTCTATTCCCAACTTCCTTCAATGCTCCCTCCATGTGACCTTATTAAATGTGGAAATTTTCAGTCTGTTGGAGGGAGCCTTAAAGTGGTTGTTGGTAAGGCACAGCGTTTTCTTTATACAATCTTCTTTGTTTAATGTTAGGTGCCCCTGTGTGTGGGCTTTATTGAGTAAAAAAAAAAGCCATTTTATACCGTATTTCAGAGCGGCTCTCGGCGCCCACGTGACCGGACACCTCTCTCCTTTCTCAATCTGACAGCAAAGTGGACATGGCTGAGAATCCCCCGCTGACATCAGTCGAAAGGAGAGGTGGCGGCCGGTCATGCGAACACCGAGCAGCGCTCTGAAATAAGGTATAGAACGGCATTTTTTTTTTATAAAGCACACACACTGGGGTACCTATCATTATGAAACACAGGATTATGTGAAAATGTAAAAGGATTTTTAGCAGCAGGAGGGGACAGGCGGGCACTGTCACTAGCTGACAGGCCGGGGGGAGGACAGAGGGGAGCTGCGGATGACAGAGGCACGTAAACTGAGGGTTCAGCAGCCATGATGAACCATGGTTAGTTTACAGGGGGGAGGGTATAGCCAGGCAAGATCAGCCAGGTATTTCAGGCGATACAGGGGGGTACAATTACACAGCCCAAGCACTGCTCTAACTATAACAGGATTATTTTTTTTTTGGGTAACAAACACTTTAAGGTTCACTGATTGGTCTGACTTTCAGTGCAATTATGTGCGCTACTTGGACTTTATATTCTATAGGGCCAAAATCGGAAAGGAATTACATGAAATTAGTACAGGAACCTTTTCCAAATTCGCTTTGTGCCGAGTCGCATTTATGTGAACAGACACCATTGATTGTGATGCAATTCTGTATGACTCAACTCGCACCTGAAATCGCACGAGAGAGAGAGAGAGATAAATATATATATAGACATATTATATATATATATATATACATATACATATACACACACACACACACACACACACACACACACACACCACAGCATACCCGAGTGTATACCCATCTATTTTGAAAACAAACTGAAACATTTCAAATCACTAAATTTCTAATATGGGAAAATAATTCTCTGGAGATTTGATGGGCAGATTAAAGAACTGTACAATAATGCAGATCAAGGGTAAGGATTCAATTGATTATGAAAGTCAAACATTTTTCCAGTATACTTTTGCACTCTAAATATGGATAAGATCACCAGTTTCTTTGCAATCTGTAAAATCTAGCAGGAGAACATTTGTTACAGGTACTTCTATAGCACCCTTAATTTACGCAGTGCTTTAGATATATATTGTACATCATCAGTCCCTACCCCCAAGGAGCTTACAGTCTAAGGTCCCTAGCTCACACTCATACACATACTAGGGCCAATTACCCTAACAGCATGTCTTGGGAGGGAACCGGAGTACCCAGAGGAAACCCACACTGGCACAGGGAGAGCATGCAAAAGCGTGCCGAGGTTGAGATTCATATCAATGCCCCTAGTTCTGCTAGGTAGAAGTGCTAACCACTTAGCCACTGCTCTGCCCTTTTACTGAGTAAAATTTAAAGAAAACCTAATTCCAATCCCTAAAATCTTATATAAGTGTGAACATGTTTATGTAATTTTAAAAGCCGCTGTCAATCTTAATAAATTAGGCTTTCATTAAGAGAATGCCTTGTAATCCTGCAATTAAAGTCTTTGTTGGGGCACTTTTTTTAATAGGGTGCCAACTGTCTTATTGAGTTCCTGGATTGTCACCCTGTCAAAAGCATCCCTTGTTCCGTCAGATTAGGCGACCCGTCAGATTTTGTAACAGAAGTGACATTCCATCACGGCCATCTTTGTACACCCCGCACTCGGCTACACTAAGCCTACAGCCTAAAGTCGACAAGCGGACATCTTGTTACACCAACTGAAATATTGCATTTCACCGTTATTTTTACCACTAAACAGAGCTTATATATAATGAAATCCAGTATTCAGACGTCCGTGACACTGTTTTGATGTTGAATTTTAAAAGCAGAAGCAAGCCTGCTGATCTCACAGAAGACCACTGCTTTTAAAATTTCATCAAAACAGTGTCACAGACTTCTAAATATTGTATTTCAAGATATAATCTCAGTTTAGTGGTAAAAATAAGTGTGAAATAATCTCAGTTTAGTGGTAAAAATAAGTGTGAAATGAAAGACTCCAATGGGTGTAAAAAGATATTCGCTTGGCGACTTCAGACTGTAGACTTAGTGTGGCTGAGTGCAGGGTGTACCAAGCTGGCTGTGACGGAACATCACTTCCATTACAAGATGTGACGGGTTGCCTAATCTGACAGAACACCCCTAATGGAGCCTCTAAGTGGCTTTGTCTATGTACACTTTGAACAGAAATGGACCATCATTGTCACCTTCAGTAAGCCAGCTCACAGCTATAAAGTGTGGTGGATGCTGGAGAAAGTGCATGCAGGCAGCAAATAGTTGAGAGGCTAAAAATGATCAGTAACAAGGAAATGCAAATAAGGTAAGGAGGAAAAAAAAAGAAAAAAAAAAACTTTTATGGAAAAGAATAAACTCTTGGTAAATGTATTTACGATACTCGGCGCTTTAGTAAACTAAAAGTAATAAAGTAATGGGGCAGGGTTTTCAAACAGCCATGAGGTAAGGACGTGTAAATAAATGGAAAGCAGTTTTGTTTTTGCAAAATAAGTACATTAATGCTATATTGGTACATAGGGGAGCCGGAATTTAGAAAAAAAAAAAAAAAGTCAACTTAGCCGTTAAGCCTTCAGCCTACGTGTGGTCACGTAATAGCGGAAAAGTAATCCCAAAATCAAGAACCACACAGGGCCGTTTCACACCATGCCCGCACAGGAATGTGCTGTGCCAGCCCCCTCCCCCTGTCAGAACACAATAGTTCAGCAGGAGATCCCTGTACTATAATTGCATCGTTAGTACAGCGACCTTTTCCCAATAGGTAATTAAGAAAATGCATAATATAAAAGTGGAAGTTGTTACACATACTAAGCAAGGGCAAATTTTGATTTGTGACTGGAATTTTACTTTAAGTGACTCTAGAACGGGAAACTAATCAATGTCCATAAGGCCTCATTCACGCAAAAGTACCAATTTGTTCACCCGTGCAGGATACACAGACCTGCAAGGATCTCTAAGTGCATCCCCGACTGTATATCCCTCCAGGACCAATAAACGGATGTACAGTCAGGAATGTGCATCCCATGCAGGTGAAGATGGCCCTTTGCACAGATGTATGGCTCAGTACAGCTGAGTGAATGAGGCCTAACACTCCAACTTTCCCCAAATAGCTTCTCTGCCTTTAAAAACAAAAACAAAAACACACCACTTTATAGGAGAGATGTGTGCAACAGTAATAGATTGAAATAGTCATGCAACCTTTTATCGCACTACCATTCGACAGACTTCTGCAGAGCATCTACAACACAGTTTATGATTTCCTCAGAATGCGTAAAGAGAAAAAAAAAAAATAAAAAAAAAAACAACGGATGCAGAGGATAATCCAGCACTCGTGTAGCAACTTTTCTTGGTCCAATTCTCTTGTTGGGAGAAGCACATGCAGCATTTGAGTCAGCATAGAGCAACACCAAGGTGCCAAGGGAACGTGGATGTGAACAGCTCAGTACACCATTTCAGGACAAGCAGTTCAGTGGACTTGATAGATGCTAACATGGAACTTGACAGGCATCTGTGAGGGCTTTAATGAACAAGACATTATGCATCCTTCAGATCCAGAAGGGAAATCTTTAAAACACAGATTTTAGTGAGAGCAGCTAATGCTTATAGAATTGCTTAGAGCTTGCTAAAGCCTGCCAATAGCTAGTTCAAAGTGACAACCAGTGCTTTCAAAAACGGTGTTCAGAATTTAAGCGACTGAAGCCTAAAGTCTAGTACACACTACTAGTTTTTTACATATAACCCAGCAGGCTAAAGAAAGAAAAAACTAGGAGCCACTGTAAAAACTACTACTAACTATGCAATGTTAGTACCTCCCCCCCCCGCTGTGCTATTGTGCTCTGACAGGTGGGACGGCCGCCACTGGCTGATTGAATGCAGATCGGCAGACCTTTTTCGTTAATGCCCCGCGACAGAAGCCAGCTGAACAGCCGGCTTTTATCAGACTGGCTGTCATACACATTTATCAATGCAGCTCCAGCAGTGCTGCCCACCAGTGCTTGCTCAGCAGTGCCTGCTCCCCAGTGCATCTATCAGTGCAGCATATTAATGTCACTTAATCAGTGCCCTTTAGTGCCGCCTCAGTGCTTTTAAGTGCCCCTCATCAGTGCAGCCTCATCAGTGCACATCAGTAAAAGAGAAAAGTTACCTGTTTGCAAAATTTTATAACAATGAAAAACAACTTTTCAAAATTTTTTGATTTTGTTTAGCAAAAAAATTAAAAACTCAGTGGTGATTAATTACCACCAAAATAAAGCTCCATTTTGTGTGAAAAAAAAAAAAAAAAAAAATAAATAAAACCCTTCATATGGGTACAGTATTGCATGACCACCAAATTGTCAAAGTGTGACCAGCGCTGAAAGATGAAAATTGGCCTGGGCGGAAAGGGGGTAAAAGTGCCCAGGCGAGTGGTTTGGGAGTAGTTCGGTAATTTAGCCATAAGGACTGTTGCCTTGCAAGTCTCTGTCACGGGTTTAAATTCCAGAAACCGTATATGTAGTTGATATGTTATTCCTGTATCTGTGTTGCTTTTTTCAGGCATATACTGTTATATTATTTAGCTTCTACCCTAGCATCTAAAATAATTATGGCAGATACATTACCTTGTATGCTTCAGTAAGCCAATGACCAATGAGATGGCTCAGTAATAGGGATGAGCCGAACACCCCCCGGTTCGGTTCGCACCAGAACCTGCGAACGGACCGAAAGTTCGCACGAACGTTAGAACCCCATTGACGTCTATGGGACTCGAACGTTCGAAATCAAAAGTGCTCATTTTAAAGGCTAATTTGCATGGTATTGTCCTAAAAAGGGTTTGGGGACCCGGGTCCTACCCCAGGGGACATGTATCAATGCAAAAAAAACTTTTAAAAACGGCCGTTTTTTCGGGAGCAGTGATTTTAATGATGCTTAAAGTAAAAAAAAAAAAAGTGAAATATTCCTTTAAATATCGTACCTGGGGGGTGTCTATAGTATGCCTGTAAAGTGACGCGTGTTTCCCGTGTTTAGAACAGTCCCTGCACCAAATGTCATTTTTAAAGGAAAAAAATCTCATTTAAAACTGCTTGCGGGTTTAATGTCATGTCGGGTCATGGCAATATGGATGAAAATCAGTGAGACAAACGGCATGGGTACCCCCCAGTCCATTACCAGGCCCTTTGGGTCTTGTATGGATATTAAGGGGAACCCCGCACCCAAATTAAAATAAGGAAAGGCCCTATATACTCTGAACAGCAGTATACAGGCGGTGCAAACAAGACAGGGACTGTAGGTTTGTTGTTAAGTAGAATCTCTTTGTAATTTTGAACGGGTACATTTTTAACGTGTTTAGCTCCAGCCAAAAAATCTTTTTTAAGCTTTTTGGAAAACATAGGGAAGGGTTATCACCCCTGTGACATTTGTTTTGCTGTCTTTCCCCCTCTTCAGAAGATTTCACCTCACTTTTTGTCCCAATAAAAAATGTTTTTTGAAAATTTGGGTTTTTTTGTGGAACAAGGATTGGAAAGCATCAGTGGAAAGGAGAAATTGTTTCCCCATATTAACTCTTACAGGAGAGAATTTCCCTTCCTAGGGGTAGATTTCATCTCACTTCCTGTTGTCTCCTTCCGTTTGCAAGTAGGAGTCGTTTGTAAGTTAGAGGTTTGAAAGTAGGGTCCTGCCCTATATACTCAGCAGAAATTTGGGCCTTAGGTGTTGCTGTGGCCACAACACTGTAAGCCCTCACAGGGCCCTGCTGTGAAATATTAGATCAAGAATTGTAATTACATGCCCCTGTTGAACAGGAGCTGAAAAATTAGGCCTTAGGCACTGGTGCTGGTGCCACAACACTGCAACCCCTCACAGACACTCCAGTTGGAATGCAGGAACGAGCCCTGCTGCAAAGTATTACATCAAAAATTGTAATTACACGCCCCTGTTAAACAGGGGCTGAAAAATTGTGCCTTAGGCACTGGTGGTGGCGCCCAGAACCAAAAATGTTCTTACAAGCTATCAGCATGATGATTGAGGAGGAAGAGGATAATTACTCAGGGATAGTCACTCAGCATCAGCATAGGCAGTCTTTGAAGGGATCTGAGATTTCAAAAAAAATTATTCGGTTACATCAGCATCAGGTGCTTGGTAGCTGGTGGTGATCCAAGACTGATTCATTTTTATGAAGGTCAGCCGATCGACCGAGTCGGTGGACAGACGCACCCTGTGATCGGTTACCACGCCTCCAGCAACACTGAATGTGCGTTCCGAAAGAACGCTGGATGCAGGACAGGCCAGTAGCTCAATTGCATACTGTGCAAGCTCTGGCCAGTGATCCATCCTCAAGACCCAGTAACCCAGAGGATTTTCGGTGGGAAAGGTGTCCAAGTCTGATCTTGCCCCTAGGTATTCCTGCACCATGTAAAACAGACGCTGGCGATGGTTGCTGGAACCGATCATACCTTGGGGCTGCGGACCAAAAAATTGTCTGAACGCATCGGTCAGACGGCCACCTTCTCCACCGCTCCTTCTTTGACTGACCGAAGCCTCAGCAACACGTTGTCCAGAAACAGGAGTTTGTAACCTCCCAGTCTCTGGGAACGCATTGCACAGACCTTTCTGCAAGGCCTCCCGAAGATGTTTCATCCTCTGCTCCCTCTGCGATGGCAAGATAAGGTCCGCAACCTTACCCTTGTAACGTGGATCAAGGAGGGTTGCCAGCCAGTATTGGTCCTTCTCCTTGATACCACAAATACGAGGATCCTTACGCAGGCTTTGCAGGATCAGGGAGGCCATGCAGCGTAGGTTTGCTGAGGCATTCGGTCCGGAGTCCTCTGGGTCACTAAGGACGACAACGTCCGCAGCCACCTCCTCCCAGCCACGTACAAGTCCATGTGTTTCTTGGGACTGATCCCTTAAAGACTGCTGCTGATGCTGAGTGCCAGGCTCCACCTCCATATTGACACAATCTTCCTCCTCCTCCTCCTCCTCCTCCTCGTCCTCTTCCTGTGTGATCGGCGGGCACGCAGGAACACTGTCTGGATAAAGGGGGCCTTGAGAGCTAAGGAAGTCCTCCTCTTCCTGCCTCAGTTCTGCCTCAAGTGCCCTGTCCATTATTCCACGCAGCGTGTGCTCCAACAGGTGGACAAGGGGGACAGTGTCACTGATGCATGCACTGTCACTGCTCACCATCCTCGTGGCCTCCTCGAATGGTGACAGGACAGTGCATGCATCCCTGATCATGGCCCACTGGCGTGGGGAAAAAAAACCAAGCTCCCCTGACCCTGTCCTGGTGCCATAGTCGCACAGGTACTCATTGATGGCCCTCTGCTGCGTGTGCAGCCGCTGCAGCATGGCCAACGTTGAGTTCCACCTGGTGGGCATGTCACAGATTAGGCGGTTCTTGGGCAGGTTAAACTCCTTTTGGAGGTCCGTCAGCCGAGCACTTATATGACCGGCGGAAATGCACACAGACTTTCCTGGCCTGCCTCAGGACATCCTGTAAGCCCGGGTACCTGCCCAAGAACCGCTGCACCACCAAGTTAAGGACGTGAGCCAAACAGGGCACATGGGTCATTTGTCCCTGTCGGAGGGCAGAGAGGAGGTTGGTGCCATTGTCGCAAACCACCATTCCTGCCTTAAGTTGGCGTGGCGTCAACCACCTCTGAACCTGCCCCTGCAGAGCTGACAGAACCTCTGCCCCAGTGTGGCTCCTGTCCCCCAAGCACACCAGCTCAAGCACCGCATGGCATCTTTTGGCCTGCGTACTTGCGTAGCCCCTTGAACGACTACGGAGCACCGCTGGTTCCGAGGAAGAGGCCATGGAGGAAGAAGAAGAGGAGGGGGTGGAGGAGAGAGGTGTGTCACAATCAGCATTTTGGAGGCGTGGTGGCGGAACAACCTCCAACACTACTGCACCTTGTCCTGCATCCTTCCCAGCTGCCAGCAGAGTCACCCAATGCGCCGTGAAACTTAGGTAACGTCCCTGTCCATGCCTGCTGGACCATGAGTCAGCGGTAATATGCACCTTACCGCTGACCGCCCTGTCCAGCGAGGCATGGACATTGCCTTCCACATGCCGGTAGAGAGCCGGAATCGCCTTCCGTGAGAAAAAGTGGCGTTTGGGTACCTGCCACTGAGGAACCGCACATTCCACAAACTCACGGAAGGGGGCAGAGTCTACCAACTGAAAAGGCAGCAGTTGAAGTGCTAGAAATTTTGCCAAGCTAGCATTCAACCGCTGGGCATGTGGATGGCTGGGAGCAAACTTCTTTCGGCGGTGCAGCAGCTGGGGCAGGGAAATTTTCCTGGTACAATCTGACGTCGGTGTACCAAAAGCAGATTGCCCACAAGTACTTGGCTGTGACACACCTAATTCTACACCTTCATTCCTCTCACTGCAGGTCTCAGAGAGGACTGGAGGTCTAGTGGGGTTGGAAATCTCAGCTGATGAGGAGCAAGGAGAGATCCTCTTTGATCTTTGGTGTGGGTCTTTTAGATACGCTTGCCAACGAACTGCATGGCAGGTCAACATATGTCTGGTCAAGCATGTGGTACCCAAGCGGGAGATGTTTTGGCCACGTGAGATACGCTTGAGACATATGTTGCAAATAGCAGCGGTGCGATCTGATGCACTCGTCTCAAAAAAGGCCCACACCAAAGAACTTTTTGAATAACGCGCAGAGACTGCAGCGCCCTGCACATGTGGAGCTTTGGGGTGTGATGCAGTCAATGTGCTGCCCTTAGGCTGGCCCCTGGAGGGCATCCTGACTCGTTGGTGATGTGCCGCCTCCTCCTCCTCCTCCTCTCTCCTATCAGGCACCCACGTTGAGTCAGTGACCTCATCATCCCCTCCCTCATCACTGGAGCAAACCTGGCAGTATGCTGCAGCAGGGGGAGCATGACTGCCAGATTGCTGTCCTTCTTGGGCACCCCCTCTGTCCGTGCTCATGTTACTGCCTTCATCGAGCTCAGTATCATCATCAGAGCCTTCCAAACGCTGGGCATCCTCCTGGAGCATGTACCCAACACTGTGGTCAAACAGTTCGAGGGAATCCTCAGGAGGACATGGTGGAGCTAGGGAAGGAGTCACTGATGACATTGAGCTGAGGGAAGAGGCCGCTGCTTTGCCAGACAAAGCACCCTGGGCATGGGTGAGAGAGGATGAGGAGGATGAGGACGGCTTGGTCATCCACTCGACCAAGTCTTCCGCATGTTGCGGCTCAACACGGCCAGCTGCCGAAAAAAAGGCCAAGCGTGTCCCATGGCCACGTGCTGATGAGGATGCACCGTCTCCACGACCAGCACTAGACACAGAGCCTGCTTGCCCTCTCTTATTGGCTTGTGACTGTCTGCCTCTCCTTCTTGGCCTTCCAGACATACTAATGGCCTGTAGCTGCACTAAGCTGGGATAGAACACCAGTAATTTTCTTCAGGTAGCTTTATATACTGTAACCAGACAAGCCTGCCTGTCAGTAGGAAGATAACAGGAACGGATCTAGCTGAACACTGAGCAGGACGCACTGTACTAAATGTAAATAGTCTAGCTGCCTGACCGTGGTACTAATAGGATCAAATAGAACACCAGTAATTTTCTTCAGGTAGCTTTATATACTGTAACCAGACAAGCCTGCCTGTCAGTAGGAAGATAACAGGAACGGATCTAGCTGAACACTGTGAGCAGGACGCACTGTACTAAATGTAAATAGTCTAGCTGCCTGACCGTGGTACTAATAGGATCAAATAGAACACCAGTAATTTTCTTCAGGTAGCTTTATATACTGTAACCAGACAAGCCTGCCTGTCAGTAGGAAGATAACAGGAACGGATCTAACTGAACACTGTGAGCAGGACGCACTGCACTAAATGTAAATAGTCTAGAAGATAACAGGAACGGATCTAGCTGAACACTGTGAGCAGGACGCACTGCACTAAATGTAAATAGTCTAGAAGATAACAGGAACGGATCTAGCTAAACTCAATACAGTGTGTATATATATATATATATATATATATATATATATATATATATATATATATATATATATATATATATATATATATATATATATGCAACACCTGGGATGCATATATATATATATACACACAATACACTGTAAGTGCAGCTAACTGACTGACTGTTCTGCCTAATCTATCTAACTCAAATGAAATGACACTGTCTCTCTCTCTCTATCTCTCAGCACACCGGAACACACACTACACAGGGCCGCCGTGCAGGCGGCCTTATATAGTGTGGGGCGTGTACTAAATCCCCTGAGCCATAATTGGCCAAAGCCTCCTTGGCTTTGGCCAATTACGGCTCTCTGTTCAGGCGGCGCTGTGATTGGCCAAGCATGCGGGTCATAGTGCATGCTTGGCCAATCATCAGCCAGCAATGCACTACGATGCCGCAGTGAATTATGGGCCGTGACGCGCCACACGAATTTGGCGCGAACGGCCCATATCGTTCGCAATTCGGCGAACGGTCGAACAGCCGATGTTCGAGTCGAACATCCGATGTTCGAGTCGAACATGGGTTCGACTCGAACACGAAGCTCATCCCTACTCAGTAATCACTGTTCAGTTTAGTAAAAAAAAATATCAGCACTATACTGCATGCTACTTGTTAACAGCAAGTCAATAAAACAATGAAATATTTCAAAGAGAAAAAATATAATTTTTCCTGCAAAGTAGTAACAGGTAGGGGTTATAACTAGGCACAGTATTGCTCTGCAGTAGCCACAGGCTTGGCAAAAATAATGATTTCTGACTAGAGGGATAATCGTAGCACCTTGTTATACCTTCAAAAAATGCCTAATCACTTGATTTAATTTAGGCCTCATGCATGATGGGCTCTTCTGAACGCCTTTTCAACTGGTAGTAAAGTGGCGTCAAAAACGCTCTTAGAGTCATGTCTTTGCAAATGCATCAATCGCTTAAACGTTTATTCGTTTCACTGGCCAGAATAATTTATTTTGAACATTCAAGCTCTAAACATACCTAGGTGTGTCTTTTTAAGCTCAAAAGCTCCTTTTCTGACTTTGGTGGGGTTTTTTCTGCCTCTAAATGCCAATGTGTGCATGGGCACACAGGCTAACACAGAGGAGCGTTTAGAAGCAGAAGGGAAAAAAAAAAAAAAGCTCAAACACCTATACATCAGGCGTTTTTGAGCTGCAATGTGCATAAGCCCTTAATGTTTTCAGTAGCATTCTCCAGACTACTAGCTGAGCTCACTTACCAGGGCTTACTTTCCAAGAGGAATATTTGATACATTCTGGTGTGCTTACATAAGTGCTCTATTTAACCTGCTATATTTCTATTTGATTTTGTCTGGTAAGCAGATTCCTTCTCTAGACTTTGACGTAGCCATCATTACATCCATATACCCAAGGCTAAAATGTTCAAAGTCAACTAACTACTTTTCCCCAAATTACAAATTAAATATACAAGAGAAAATAAACTTGTGGAGACTGGTTTACATTATCATGAAACTTTATTTGGCCAGCAAAAAACTAATATGTAAAAAGAAACCAAGTTGGAAATATGAGTATTTGTCAAAATTGTTGATTTGCAATAACTACAAGAAAAATTTCCCATGGTTGTGTTGCTGTATATTGAGAGATCGGTTGGCCATAAATATGCTCACAAAGAGCTACAGGAACAATGGATCACATGCAGTGCAACACACGGGTCAGTCATTCGCTAGCAAGTGCAGCAAAAAAAATACGGAGCACCAAGTTTACAAAGGGGAAAATCAAAATTAAAAAAAATATTTTAAAAAGGTAAACAGTAAAAACTAAAAATATGAGCTCACACAATATAGACAAGATTTTCCACTAGGTGTTTAAGGGTTATACCATTTGTCACTTTATTTCTTGACATGAAGCAAATAAGTGGTTTTCTTTATCTTTTAATTATTTATCAATTGTTTTTGATAAAGATAAAGTTAATAGATTCTTTATATCGATGTGCTGGAACTTTGTTAGCTACTTTATAGATTTCCCTAATTTGATGTCCAAGCTATATACATCTCTATTAATGTGCATAATCGTCTGTATGTCATGCTGTAATGTAATGTGATGTTGCATACCTTAAAAAAAAAAAAAAACAGAAAAATAAGTTTACTAAGAAAGAAAATAGGTAATTTAATAATAAACAGCACAATGAAAACATAAGGTTAACTTTAGATTGTTTTAAACATTTTTGCTGGTGTAGTACAAAAGTTTCCTGTGTCTCAAAGTTTTCATAAGAGCCAAAGTGAGTCATTCACAGCAAATATATTCATGTAACCAATACGGCTTCTAAAGAGAATTCGATTAAAAACTCCTGGAGATTGGGTGGTAACCATAAGGACTGATTATCATCCTTTTATGACACAGATCTGAATCTTTATAGTCTAGGCAGGAAATAAAGTGGGAGTCACATTGCATAGCAGACAGGCCTGCCATAGTCCCCATGGACTTGAATGTGCTAGAGTCTCTAGTTTTTTTTTACAACATAATGCTGTCAATTTAAAATATTTTTTGCCAAAAACCTCACAATCTTAGGCACAGCTAAATCATAGTGTATGCAGTATAAATGAATTTTATACCACAACAGGGAGAATTAATAATGTGTTTTTTGTGTGTTATATTTAGATGTAACAATAAAATTGCCTAATTGTAATGCAAGCATTAGAAAGCATAAACAAAATATACTAACAACATTTTCAAAAACCTGTAATTACACTGCTTAAATACATTAGTGGGAGAAACAAAATAGGTAGATATATTCAACATACAAAAGAAATAAAAGCTCTTTCAACAGGTTTCAACACTTCCCCAAAGGATGGATGCCCGCTCCCACTCTTCGCTTTGTGGTTCCATCTGCCAGCTCCTACATCAGTATAGAACACTGTAATGATGTAGGTCCTACTTTGTAGGGGTGGGCAAATGAAGTTGCAGAGTACAGAAGGGAACCGGGCTTCCCACATACCTGGAAGTGTGTTAGGTGCAGAGGAGTTCATCTGAAATATCACGACAGAAATGATGAGCAATTTTAATTTTTATATTATAACCCGGATATATAATTTTTAAATGGATGTGTCCCACAGAAACCTTACTGTAATCTAAATTCTTAAAAATGCTTTCAAAGAAAGACATCTGATGTCAATGAACATGATGAATTTGGTAACAAGGCGTATGTAACAATCTTTCACTTTATTTTTCCAGTGCCTAAGTTTCAATGTTTTGGGATAAGTAGTTAAACATATGACCATAAAGCAAATAGGACTTTTGACTTACCATAACGAAGGAACACAGTATTTAGGTACAATTGGTTATGGGAAAGAAACACACTGCTTCATGTCAGCCAGCTTACCATCTTGTATAGTAGCACATTCAGGTGCTGGCCCAGGTTGCAGCAGAAGTACTAATGAGAAAGGAAGCCCAGATGGTCACACTGCTGAAACCAGCTTTATTGCAGAATGTCCATAAAATCGAGCAAAAACATTAAAAAACAGCCAAAAAGCAAAAGAGAGGGGCAGTGGGACTTTAAATGAGGCATGGGTAGGTCTTTGAAAAAGTCTAGGATACCTTATGTTAAATTAACTATCACCACCCCTTAAGGGGCTTAAAAGCTGTATAGCCATAGAGAAATGCTAATCAAAGAAATGCATAGACATCAATTCATGAGTAATATAATAATAATAATAATATAATGCATCATAATATACAATACATAAATCATGCACATCGAGGCACAATAAAAATAGTAGTCATGTTGATAGAAACGTTGTTTATAAACGCTGTTTGAAAATAATTACAAACAGTGATAATGAAGAGAAACAGCCTGATTACCTGAGGTGTGGATGAAGACCCATATATCCTCTCCTCCTGAGAAAAAAGTGTGGAATGAACTGCCAGCTCATCCCGACCTTTGTATCCTCAGCCTGGGGGCGTGTCCCAGCCAACGTCATGCAATCACGTTTGGCCAAAGAAATAGACGGGGCAGACAACCAACTGAGGCACAGAGATCTCAGCAGCAGTTCATCCCCGCCCATCAAGCCTAGATATATGGGTCTTCATCCACACCTCAGGTAATCAGGCTGTTTCTCTTCATTATCACACATCTATTCACATCATGCCTGATTTCTCTTTACACAGGTGTGCATTATTTATTTATTTATTTTTATGCCTTTCATTTAAATACCAACACATTGGCAACATGCTAGTATACATTATTTATATATATCTTTTGTTTGTTGGTTCTCACCACCCAGTTATTTTTGGGGCATGTGTCAGACATACACTCTAGTGCCAGCTTGGTTTTACATTTTACTTTCCTTCATTCACAACATTGTTCTATATTTTATTTTTTTATTTTTATTTTTATTTTATATAATATTTTTTTTGACACACTCATCCCCATCTCTTTGTTACACATCTCCTCCTCATTATTCTTTTTTCTTTCATTTATTGCAGAACTTCATCTGTGGCCCATACATGTATGCCTCCTACTTGGGAAGTGTGTTTTGGCTGTCTGGCTCTCTCCCTGGCTGCTGTTCCTCTCTACCCCCTCTCCGATTCTCCAGCCCCCATGGAGACTTTCGGTTTGGGGGTTAGCCTTGTGTGTCCTTGGCCTCAACCCCGGGGTAGACAGCTCTCTCAGGGCCACCTTCACTATTCCACAATTGGACTGTTGGGTTATGTACTGGGTTGTTGCCAAAAGGTAATGTGTATTTATATACTCTAAAATACCTGCCTTACCTTGTGTAAGCATGATTCTAATTGAGACTTCAATGATCTATTTATTGATTTGTTTTATTTATTTTTCTAGTCATCTCTTGATGCACCAACTCCTGATGATTGGCTTTAAACGCCATGAAACGCGTAGAGTCTACACTCAGGGTTGCCATTTCAAGTTTGGTTCATCTATGAATTCTATCGTATACCATTTATACTTACTAACATTGTTATTCGGAATACCTTGTTCACCTTTTTTGTATACCCATTTTAGAACTGTGATTGCTTGTATCAATTATTTTCAAACAGCGTTTATAAACAACGTTTCTATCAACATGACTACTATTTTTATTGTGCCTCGATGTGCATGATTTATGTATTGTATATTATGATGCATTATATTATTATTATTATTATATTACTCATGAATTGATGTCTATGCATTTCTTTGATTAGCATTTCTCTATGGCTATACAGCTTTTAAGCCCCTTAAGGGGTGGTGATAGTTAATTTAACATAAGGTATCCTAGACTTTTTCAAAGACCTACCCATGCCTCATTTAAAGTCCCACTGCCCCTCTCTTTTGCTTTTTAATGTATATACAGGGATGGAGACATGGTTATGGTAATTGTGGGGCCCAATCAGGTCAACTGCTTTACAATATATTAAAAAACAGCCAGCGATGTCCCACAAAAAAATTCAGACCCGCAGGAATTCTGTTTTGCAATGGGTTATGCGGTTCTCTTCAGGAGAATGGATACAACCCCTCCCACTTCCAGCCAATTTCAGTTTTGTAGCAAGCATTAGTATGAGTGGATCATAAGAATAAAAAAAGAAGGAAGGGACCTGTGTTCCTTCCTGTAAGCCAAGAACAAGAATTCTATGGTTTCTTAATCGTAAGTAACTAAGCAACCCAGGACGTATTCAGGTGGAAAACACAGCAATGAAAGGCTAACAAGCTCACAATAAACAGATTAACAGTGGTGGCTCAACAGATTACAGAGGTACATGATAAACTTCATGGCTAAAGCTAGCATCAGCTTAGGCCTGAGCAGCCACCTGGTTAAAATTGACAAAACATGAACAAAAGACTAGGTGGCAGCCTTACAGATCTAAGAAACAGATGCCTGATCCTGAAAAGCCCAAGAAGCACTAAGTGATCTAGTAGGGAGCACTTGACAGGGAATGGTGGAACACAACCCGTGAGTTTACAGGCTTGAATGATAATTTGTTGAATCCATCTGGCAATAGTAGAATGTGAAGCAGGTTGTCCTCTATGGGGACCTTCAGGAATTATGAACAAGGGAGCTATAGCCAACAGAGAAACTAACACCATAAACCTCATTCAGAAAATGATAAATCTCCTTAAGATATTTAGGAGCAGAACAAAAAGATGTCCTGGTAATGTAAAACGAAGAAACCACCTTAAGAAAAGAGGACTTGGGCCTCAACATCCTTATCTTTATGTAGAAAGGTTTCTTTACAAGTTAAAGTGATTGTAAAGCTTCGATTTAAAAAATAAAAATAAATAAATAAAACATGTCATACTTACCTCCACTGTGCAGCTAGTTTTCAACAGAGTGGCCCATTCCTCGACTTCTGGGGTCCCTCACAGGCTCCGCCCCATATTGTATAACCCTCTAGGAGAAGCGCTCTCCCGGAGGGGTTACCTTGCGGGCGCATCCCCGAGTCCAACATTTGCGTCCATAGACTAAATATAGGACTCGGCCCGCCCCCGCCCCCCGATGCCCGCTTCATTGGATTTGATTGACCGCAGTGGGAGCCAATGGCTGCACTGCAATCTATCCAATCAAGAGCCCCGGGAAGAGGAAGAGCGCATCTCCGCCGTGGGAAATTCCGGGGCTCAGGAAAGTAAAATGGGGGGGCCTTTCACTGCCAGGTGTTTTTTCACCTTAATGCATAGAATGCATTAAGGTGAAAAAAACACAAGGGTTTACAACCCCTTTAAAGCCACCAACTCAGACACAATCTTCATTGAAAGTAAACCTTGTGAGCAAAGGAAGACAGCAGAAGATCCCTAGCACGTTCAAATGGCAACAGAAGCAGGTTCAAAGAACCAACAGAACCAGGTTGAGATTCCCATTGAGTGAAAGGAAACATACAGGAAGGATAATTTGAGACATACTGTACAAAGATCTTCACTAAGAAAAAACTGCCAAGGCCAAAATTTGACCCCTGATGGTACAGAGCGACCAGGCTGGAGAATGGCAAGACAGGTCGCGGAACCAAATTTGGGTCCTTCTCAGGCTTTACATGTCCAAGTAAAAGTTCCCACATGGTCCCTGAATGGTTATTTTCTCTGGTGATCATATAAGAAAAAGCTGTGCACTTTGAAACAAGCTTGTCAGAGTGCTGGCGACATTTTATCTATGCAGGGCATAAAGCGCATACCAAACAACAACCCTCAAAAAGCCAGATAGACAAAAACTCACCCAAGCTCTACCGCATGATTGTAGAATGATGAGCTGAATAACGGTGCTCAGGCTTGTTGTTTCCCATAAACATCAAAATAGCAAGAAATGCCAACGATTACTTCTTAAATCTTTATTGAGCACTAACAGCAGTGCGACATCTAAAGTGCTAACATGTTTCGGTCAGAGCCTGCCTCAAAAAGGCATACCCCCAGGGGGTCTTCAAGAACAGGCTTCCACCAGCGGGTGCAGCATGGCTCTAGTCCTGTAAAGCACTTTGTAGCCAACTCACACGTTACATCAAGGGTGTCTAGGAGAGTGCCTAATTAGAGTCCAGTGGTCACATAAAAGGCCAGTCCTGCATTCCGGTAGGCAGGGAGTAAGAGAAGTTATAATGGGCTGTCCTTACAGCTTTGTTTGCCGGTATTCAGTCTCCTGAAGGCAGCAACATAACCCCAAATCCAGATAACTTTTTTCTGTGTCCTTTAATGTAGGATTAAGAAATAAATTGTTTGACATAAGTCAATGCAAATTACAGACCTGAAAACTAAATCAAATCAACAGGTCCTCCCTCAGCTTTTGGCTTTGGCCCTACCCTATAAATGACCCCGTGTTCAATTACATAGGTAGCAGAACTATTTTGTTAACATTTATAACAACCATGTCTTGTTCAGAGACTTATTGAATCTGACAAGTAAAACCGTACTTTAAACATCATGAACGAACCATTGAAAAGACATTATGTGTTAGAGTAACAAAAAAATAATTAAAACACTTAACATTGGGAATGGCGTCAATTTAAATGTCAAGTGCTGAAGATCTACAAGTCACAGAAGGGTAATTTCCTGTTCCTAGGGCATTCTAGAACTTGTAGTTCCTTTACAATTGTTATAATGGTTATCGATGTATTACAGGGTTTTATGTGTGTACATTTTAAGCCCTGGGGAATCTACTGGCAGTTTACAATGTCCTCTCAACATCTGTAAATGGAATATTTTTCCTTTACTTCGGTTACAAAGATGAATAAACAGAACATGGAAAATCTGTCACATTCCAAAATCATCAATTCTTGCAATGGAATTATACTAATATATTCCAAAGTATGCAATCTCACTTTAAACATAATATGGTTTAGCCCAGAGAAAGAAAACGTCAATGAGGCCTGAACAGTTGGTGAAATTCTACACTGCAGCTGAAAATGAGAAACCTTCAACTGGATGGCTCAGCAATGGACAACACAATCCATGTTCAGACTGAATCAGCCAACTCAAACTCAGTGTGCCAATACATGGCTCTTTAATGATTAATCTCTAAAGAGAAAACATATCCTGTGAGGCTTCTTTATAGACTAGGACTTTCTAATCTAAGGATTCCAGCATCACCTTTCACATTGCTCAGTTATTACATTGTAAACCATTTTACAGGGATACCATTATACTGCCTGAATAAAGGGTTGTGGAAACCACAGGCAGGTATAAGTCGATTAAAAGGCTTTTAAAAGTTTCCAGTCTTAAATCCATTTTGCAAAAACAATAAAATTCTGTACTTAAGATGCCAGTTCTTAAAGCACACTGGATATCCCAAACGCAAAACATTCAGCATTCATAATGCAAATTGTGTCTTCCCTTTGGCTTGCTCTAGCAGTTTTCTGTTGGCCCACTTCACTATGTGTACAGCCAGGCAATACAGCATCTTTTCCTTTCAGCTATCACAATCTTATAACACAATCTATATTGTTGCATGACATAGGCAAGGATAAGAAGGAGCACAATGTTATGCTTGTTATGTATACATAGTGGTGGACGTGGAAAGAGTAGGCGGATTACTAGCCAGTGGTTTCAAGTGCACAGACCAGGTTGATGGGGACAGGGGCCTCTTCCCCACAACCCTGGCCGGTGGTTGTGGGGGTCTGCGGGTGAGGGGCTTATTGGAATCTGGAAGCCCCCTTTAACAAGAGCCCCCCCCCCATGTCACTGGCCCCTGTAGGGTGGAGTTTAAGTGATGTCAATAAGATGGGGAGGAGTTAGAACGCGTGCTTGGATCCACGGCAGCAGCTGAGTCTATACTTAGAGATATTAACAGCAGATAAGATTCCTTTCATAGTGCAAATATAGCATTGTATATGTGGAAAGCCTTATGGGATCCCTGTATGCTTTGTCCAAGGTAAGATATGTGGATATCTGCGCAACAACATCTTAGAATCCTGATGATAAAATCAACCCCTGAAGGAGGCACAAATGTGATTTGACCTCCAAAATAGGTCCAACAAAAAAGGTGAGCACAAACTTTGGGTGATTATAAGCACAGGGGTGGTTGACAAGTTCTAAAGACATATTGAAGATTGAGGCACAAAAAGATAATTTGATGAATAGTGTATACATGGTTTGTGATGGTGGACCATTTCCAAAGGAAGTTGAGAAAAGTGGAAGAATAACGCTGGACTTGTAGGGTTATCTCACTACTAATGCCATCTTGCTGTAAATGATCTGGTTCCCAGGCAGGCAGTTTTTACACCCCAGAGGATTTTCATGGTCTCCTTGGCTTGTAGTATAATGTAGCAAAAATTGAGACTGAAGCACCACACCACTGCTAAGAGGTCCAGATAAAACTTTATTCCAATAAAAGTCTGGGGGACAATCCAAAAAGGAAGCCAAGGCATTTGGGGGGGGGGGGGGGGGTCCGAACCAAATCAGCTGCTGACAAGGCCTGTGCTTGCAACTACACTAGAAATAACCTTAAAGTGATAGTAAATTATCACCTTGGAAAACAACCCAGTTTAAAAATGGAAATGAAAAGGCAAAACATTTTTTATAGATATTTAGAATTCTTTTTTTATATCTTTTTTACCCTTTTTTTATAAGTTATGACATTCCCTCTGTTCTCAGCTGCATAAGAGCTGGGGGGGGGGGGGGGAGGAAGAAGCAGCAGCAGCAGCAGCAGCACACTGATCTTCCTAATGAATGGCTGTGCAGTGGGTGAATGTCAAGACTATTGGAGGAGAGCAGGCTGAGTTCCCAGCATAGCTAGAGAACTAACCACACTGTGCTCTGCTGCTTAGTGTGGCAAGTTTTTAATGGGAAAGTAGAAGGACTGGCAGGAACACCAGGGATTTCACACAAAAGCACCAATACAAAGAGAATAGGATATGTTCTCATACAAGTACATGATACAGCAGGCACATATCAGCAATATGAAATGCTGGGTTAACAAATGCTTTAAAGGTTGAGTTAACTTCTGGACTATTTACAATGTTATCAATCAAGCCTTGATGAAGGGCACAATACGTTGGCTACTTTTTGGTTAGTCCCCCTGACTTATTTGAAAAAAGTTGCATCTGGACCTCTTAGCAGTGGCATGCGGCTTCAATTTCAATTTTCACAAAAAAAGTACTTTGCATCTTGTGGAGATTATGTTGTTAAGCCTATTAAAATGGATATATAGGTTGTGGAGGAGTTTACAGCACTGCACTGAGTGGGGTAGATTTACTAAAGGCACTGCAAGTGCAGTTGTGCTAGATTTGAGGGAAAGCTCTGAAATGAGGGAAAGCTCTGCTAATTTCTATCATCCAATCACGTGCAAGCTAAAACGCTGTTATTTTTATTTTTCCTTGCATGTTCCCCCACAGATCTAGAGCAACTTTACTTGCAGTGCACAGATAATTTGCCTTTAGTAAATCAACCTCATTGGTTTATTGATTTTGATTTTGTGTGCAAACAGATGAGTGCTAGCTTGCTGAAAAGGCAATAGGTCTTTGCAGGCCTGGACTGGAACAAAAAATAGGCCTGGGCATTTTAGACTGGGCAGCCCAATCCCTGGAGGAAGGGGGGGGCGGTCGGAGACGGGGGGCAGGCGTTGGCACATGTGGTTGGTGATGGGATATTCTGAGCCCCAGACCAGCACAGAGACAGCCCCAATCCACCCCCTTTCCCCACCACTACAGAGTGGGACTTTGACTATAACATACAATAGATCAGATCAGTACACTCACCTTCCTCCCTGTGCAGCTGTCACCGTGTTAGGAGAGAGGCCACCGTTGTCCCTCGAGTGCAGGTATATCTCCAGCTGCCGACCAGGGAGGAGTCTGTCCCATGCAGGTGCTTCTCACCGGCCTTTTTCTGAACATCCTAGTTTGCTGGAGCAAGCCCTGCTTTAGGCACGGCCGTATAGCGGGCGGTGAGCGGCGGCCGCAGTCTGTTAGCCCTGGCTGGGCTGCAGTCGCCGCTTAGCTACTGCTGTAGAGTACAGGCCGCTCTTATGACATGCAGCCTGAGAGGAATGTTACAACACTTTTTCCTGACAATGCCTTTATCCTAAAATATCCCCATAAAGCTGGCACAATGTCCAGACATTATCCATGGTCAGTATCTGCTTTTTGGACTAAAATGCTGGCTCAGAGGTTGCAGTCAAGTAGAATTCAATGTTTGTAGTGGTAGTATTTATGTTAGCAACATATTGATGGGGACAAGGAACTCATCCTCACAAGCGTGGCCGGTGGTTGTGGGAGTCTGCGGGCAGGGGGCTAAGAAGGGGGCCCCTCGATCCCACCTCCCCCATGTAAATGAGTATCGGGTACAACGTACCTTTACCCATTCACTAAAAAAAAGTCTCACAAGGTAACAGTTTGACAATTCTTTTATTAAAAAATAAAAAATTGTGTCCCACAATGTAAATCCACCAATCACGGGCCCACTGGACCCCAAAACATTAAAAAAAAAACAAAGATGCTCCCCTCGTCTAACATTTCTTATATAGGTAAGGGGAGGGGCCACCTGGCTACTTAACCTGGTGGCCCCGTTCCCTTGTGACGTCACGGACCAGTGCATGCAGGGTTGGTGGTGTCACAAGAGGTGGGTCCAACAGGTGACGTAGCCAGGTAGCCCCACCCTTGCCTACATAATAAATGGCAGACGGCAGAGCCTGCAGTAAGCAGCCAGCGTTCATCGATGTTAGGAACATTTTATTTTTTTTAGTCTGGCAGGTGGCGAGATTGACGGCTCTCCACCTTTCCTGACCTGCCCGGATAAGGGTCTGCCATGAATTTGAGGGGGACCCCATGCCAGTTTTTTTTTCTGGCATGGGTTTCCCTTTTAAAAATTCATACCAGACCTGTAGGGCCTGGTATGGACTGGGGGGACC
This sequence comes from Lithobates septentrionalis, assembly GCA_037952835.1. NCBI lineage: Eukaryota > Metazoa > Chordata > Amphibia > Anura > Ranidae > Lithobates > Lithobates septentrionalis. The sequence goes on from JBBDGP010000229.1 coordinate 15,910,742, forward strand.
CCACGCTGGTTTTTTTTTTTTTTTTGACATTTTAATTTTAATTTTAATTTTTTTACAATCAGCTGTTAGCGGGGAAGCCCCCTGACAGCTAATGAGTCATCAGTTAAGGACACAGCGATCGGCTTCCCGGCCCACTACTTAGCAACCAGTGATCTGTCAAAAAACAAAAGGCTACATCAACTGGTGGCTCCGCCCCCTTGTGACATCCCCAGGCTGTTTGACAAAACATGCCAGCAAAACCCTGGTGGTAATTAGTGCATGCTTTTTTTTACTGTGGTCCATTCATGAATTGGACTCAAGAGCTTTTTATGCGATATTTACTGGCACAAATTTTTTTTTTGGGGTAAATACCGCATAATTGTTATTTTCTTTTGGTGAACTGGACTTAGTTTATCACATGCAATAAAGTATGCAAAAGGAGTAGCACGATACCCTTATCGCATGCAGTAAACGTTCGTGAAATGACCCCCTTGTTTATTTGTAGTGGCTATAGCCACTGCAAATAATTGCATGCTAAAAATTTGGCCTGTTAGTTGTACCCAAGTTGATCAATTGATCAACTTCGGTACAATCAGCCTGCCCATAGATGGATCAAATTTCGGGCAGTACCTGTTGGCTTAAGTAAAGGCTTTCTCTAGCCAGCAGCAAACTACATTGTCTCAAGATGATTGTATTGACTGGAAGTCATGGACTGCTTTTCAGGCATTATCAAAATACATTAAAAACCCACCACCCTCTGGTTCATTGTGACATATCAGAAATGTAATCAAGGGGACTTGTTGCTGAAAAGTAAATTTTAAAAGCTATAACTACTAATAGGATGTGCTATACAAAACAAAAAATATATTGAATTCTGACTCGACACAATCAGTAATTCCGGAATTTGGAAGAAAACTGGTATTGCAGAGTAATTATTAGCCAATGTAAACTCCTGTGTATGGATGCAAACAATTGGTACCCTCCTGCACAATTACTTAACTCGGTTAATCTGGATAACATATGTTTTTCATGAACTAGTAATTGAAGCTATTCTAATACTTTCCATTAGCACAGTACACATATTTACTTTGGACTAATTACATTACTTTTCCTAAACTGTTAACCACTATTTATTTATCTGGATTTCTATAAATAAGTGTGGAGTTATGTACACGGTATTCACTTAGCCATGAATGAAAGCACAAACTTTAATGCTTATTGCTGAATGTGGGTTCTCTCACTTCACCATATGGAACCATTTTAGATACATGTGCATGCAAAATTGCTTATAGTTTTCAAATGCTTCACGCACACTCTACAAGCCAGATGGTTGCAGAATCAAGAAACAGAATACATTGAAAGACAAGGGGATTACCAATGTGAAAAAAACACTTTCAACTTTTACACTTTGCTTTATTTTACCTAAACAAACATTGATTTATCCTACTGAAAAATAGTATTTCAGGTACCAAAGGGCGGTTGGGAGACTAGCTTCCTTACCTGGATATTTTTCTGACAACAGGTTGAATGCAAAGCAGGAATTGCCAATGTAACTCAAACAGAGAAAAGTATAGAACTATACAGTGCCTTGAAAAAGTAATAGTACCCCTTGAAATCTTCCACATTTTGTCATATTACAACCAAAAATGCAAATGTATTTTATTGGGATTTTATGAGATAAAACAACAAAGTGGCACAGAAAAATGTGAAGTGGAAGGAAAATGATAAATGGTTTTCAAATTTTTTTACAAATAAAATATCTGAAAAGTGTGGTGTGCATTTGTATTTAGACCCCTGAGTCAATACTTTGTAGAACTACCTTTCGCTGTAGTTCAAGCTGAAAGTCTTTTTGGGTATGTCTCTACCAGCTTTGCACATCTAGAGTGAAATTTTTGCCCACGATTCTTTGCAAAATAGGTCAAGCTCTGTCAGACTGGATGGAGAGAGTCTGAACAGCAATTTAAGTTTTGCCACAGATTCTCAATTGGATTTAGGCCTGGACTTTGACTGGGCCATTCCATCATATGAATATGCTTTGATCTAAAACATTCCATTGTAGCTCTGGCTGTAGGTTTAGGGTTGTTGCCCGGCTGGAAGTGAACCTCCGCCCTGATCTCATGTCTTTTGCAGATACCAACATGTTTTCTTCTAAGATTGCCCTGTATTTTGCTCCATCCATCTGCCCATCAACTCTGACCAGCTTCCCTGTCCCAGCTGAAAAAAAGCATCCCCACAACATGGTGCTGTCACCACCATGTTTCACGGTGGGGATGTGCAGTGTTAGTTTTCCACCACACATAGCATTTTGCTTTTAGGTCAAAAAGCTTTTTTGGTCTCATCTCATCAGAGCACCTTCTTCCATGTTTGCTGTGCCCCTCACATGGCTTCTCACAAACTGCAAATGGGACTTGTTACGGCTTTCTTCTTGCAACTCTTCGATAAAGGCCAGATTTGTGGAGTGCACGACTAATAGTTGTCCTGTGGACAGATTCTCCCACCTGAGCTGTGGATCTCTGCAGCTCCTCCAGAGTTACCATGGGCCTCTTGGAAGCTTCTCTGATCAATCCTCCCCTTGCCCGGCCAGTCAGTTTAGGTTGATGGCCATGTCTTGGTAGATTTGCAGTTGTGTCATACTCTTTCCATTTTCAGATGATATTGAACAGCACTTCGTGAGATGTTCAAAGCTTGGGATTTTTTTTTTTTTATAACCTAACCCCGCTTTAAAACTTCACAACTTTATCCCTGATCTGTTTGATGTGTTCCTTGGCCTTTATGATGCTGTTTGTTCACCAAGGTTCTCTAACAATTCTCGGAGGGCTTCACAGAACAGCTGTATTTTTTTACAAAGATTAAAATTATACACAGGTGGACTACGAAATAGGTGACTTCTAAAGGCAATTGGTTCCACTAGATTTTAGTTAGGGGTATCAGAGTAAAGGAGGCTGAATACAAATGCACGCCACACAGATATTTATAAAAAAAAATTAAACATTTATAATTTTCCTTCCACTTCACAATTATGTGCCACTGTGTGTTGGTCTATCACATACAATCCCAATAAAATACATTTACGTTTTTGGCCGCAGCATGAGAAAATGTGGAAAATTTCAAGGGTAGGAATACTTTTTCAAGGCACTGTATGCTTTATGGGTTACGTGAATGATAACAGAGTCTCTGGAGTAAAGCCAAGAACACAAGTATACAGATAGTCTATATACACTGCATTCACAATTATTAGGCAAGTTGTATTGTTGAGGATTCATTTCATTACTGAACTACAGTGCTCTCGGTCAATTCAAAATGATAATAAACCTCAAACCTGAATGTTTAATTAAAAGTGAGGTTTTGGCTTTTCTTAGGAGAATATCTATGTGTGCACAATTATTGGGCAACTATTAGTGTGCAGAATTATTATGCAACTAAATGAAAAACAAAACATTTTCTCACCTCACTTGTTAATTATTCTCACTTTAACAGATGAAAATACACTCAAAATTTACAAACATTTCTGACATAAAAAAAAACAAAAAAAAAAAAAAAAAAAAAACACACGTTTTCTTTCACTGTAAATCATCCCTTTAAGAAGGACCCACAAGTTCTCAAAAGGGTTTAGGTCAGGTGAGAAAAGGGGGCAATGTCATTCTTTCATCTTTAAAGCGGGGGTCCACCTAAACCACCAAAAAAAAAATATTAAAAGCCAGCAGCTACAAATACTGCAGCTGCTGACTTTTAACAAATGGCCACTTACCTGTCCCAGGGTCCAGCGATGATGGCAGGGGACGCCGAGAACCCGCTCGGTTCTCGGCAGCTGCCGCCGCCATCCTGGGTGAGGGAATCAGTTAGTGAAGCGTTGCGGCTTCACTTCCTGGTTCCCTACTGCGCATGCGCAAGTCGCGCTGCGCATCGTAACTGGTCCCCGCTATCTCCTGGGAGCTGTGCGTTTTCCAGGAGACAGCGCGGAGGGACAGGAAGAGGCATAGACTCCCATGGGAGTCTATGCCGGAAGTGGGTGCAAATACCTGTCTTAGACAGGTATCTGCACCCCCTTCCCCCCTGAAAGGTGCCAAATGTGACACCGGAGGGGGGGAGGGTTCCGAAAAGCGGAAGTTCCATTTTTGTGTGGAACTCCGCTTTAAGGCCTCTACTGGCTAGCCACGCCGTGGAGTACTTTGATGCATCCGATGGAACATTTTCCTGCATAAATATGGTTTTCTTGAAAGATGCAGACTTTTTCCTGTACCACTGAACATGCAAACTCTAATAAAGTCTATGGGACACGAACATGAAAAATCAAAAAAGTGCTAATTTTAAAAAGGGACCCGGGTACTGCCCCAGGGGACATGTATCAATGCAAAGAAAACGTTTTATTAAATTATTTTTTTTCAGGAGCAGTGATTTTAATGCTTAAAGTGAAATACTAAAAAATGAAATATGCCTTTAAATATCGTGCCTGGGGGGGTCCCCTTAGTCTGCCTGTAAAGTGGCACGTCTGATAAGTTTTACAGTGCCGCAGGAAAGTGACAATTCTAAAAAAGGAAAAAATGGCATTTAACCACTTCAGCCCCGGAAGATTTGGCTGTTCAATGACCAGGCAATTTTTTGGTGATTCAAGACTGCATCGATTTAACTGACAATTGAGCAGTCTTACGAAGCTGTACCCAAACAAAATTGACCTCTTTTTTTCCCATAAATAGAACTTTCTTTTGGTGGCATTTGATCTGAGTTTTTTTTTTGTGCACTATAAACAAACAAAAAAAAAATCGACAATTTTGAAAAACACAATATTTTGTACTTTGTTATAATAAATATCCCCAAATTTTTAAAACATAAAAAAAAAGTGAATTTTTCCTCGGTTTAGGCTAATATGTATTCTTTGACATATTTTTGGTAATAAAAATGGCAATTTTTTTATATTGTATATTTGATTGGTTTGCGCAAAAGTTATAGCGTCTACAAAATAGGGGATAGATTTATGGCATTTTTATAATTTTTTTACTAGTAATGGCGGGGATTTTTTTTGGGACCGCGACATTATGGCAGAGACATCGGTAAATTGACACATTTTTTAAACCATTGACAATTATACAGCGATCAGTGCTATAAAAATGCACTGATTACTGTGTAAATGTCACTGGCAGGGAAGGGGTTAACACTAGGGGCGATCAAGGGGTTAACTGTTTTCCGACTGTTAGAACTGTGGGGAGAGGGGACTATAGGAGATGACAGATCGTGGTTCCTAGCCATTAGTAACTCACGATCTGCCTCTCCTCACAGGGCAGGGATTTGTGCATTTACCCCCACACATCCCTGCTCTGCCTCTCGTGCTCGCATGCAGCCAGTGGTCATGACCATCAGCAACCCCGCAATGCAGCAGCGGGCGCGCCTGCTATCCCACTTTAAGGAGCCGACATACAGCTACGACGGTTCGCCGGATCATGCCGACAATTGGCTGCTCCGCTGTTCCATCGCCAGGTGTGTGTTATTCCCTCATTTTCCCATTTACAAGGAGCAGATAAAAGGTCCAGAGTTCATTTCAAGTGTGCTATTGGCAATTGGAATCTGTTGCTGTCAACTCTCAATATGAGATCCAAAGAGCTGTCGCTATCAGTGAAGCAAGCCATCATTAGGCTGAAAAAAACAAAACAAACCCATCAGAGAGATAGCAAAAACATTAGGTGTGGCCAAATCAACTGTTTGGAACATCCTTAAAAAGAAAGAAGGCACCGCTCAGCAACGCCAGAAGACCTGGAAGACCACGGAAAACAACTGTGGTGGATGACCGAAGAATTCTTTCCCTGGTGAAGAAAACACCTTTCACAACAGTTGGCCAGATCAAGAACATTCTCCAGGAGGTAGGTGTATGTGTATCAAAGTCAACAATCAAGAGAAGATTTCACCAGAGTGAATACAGAGGGTTCACCACAAGATGTAAACCATTGGTGAGCCTCAAAAACAGGAAGACCAGATTAGAGTTTGCCAAAACATCATCTAAAAAAGCCTTCACAGTTCTGGAACAACATCCTATGGACAGATGAGACCAAGATCAACTTGTACCAGAGTGATGGGAAGAGAAGAGTATGGAGAAGGAAAGGAACTGCTCATGATCCAAAGCATACCACCTCATTAGTGAAGCATGGTGGTGGTAGTTTCATGGCGTGGGCATGTATGGCTGCCAATGGAACTGGTTCTCTTGTATTTATTGAAGATGTGACTGCTGACAAAAGCAGCAGGGTGAACTCTGAAGTGTTTCAGGCAATATTATCTGCTCAGATTCAGAAAAATTCTTCAGAACACATTGGATGGCGCTTCACAATGCAGATGGACAATGACCCGAAGCATACTGCGAAAGCAACCAAAGAGTTTAAGGGAAAGAAATGGAATGTTATGCAACGGCCAAGTCAATCACCTGACCTGAATCTGATTGAGCATGCATTTCACTTGCTGAAGACAAAACTGAAGGGAAAATGCCCCAAGAGCAAGCAGGAACTGAAGACAGTTGCAGTAGAGGCCTGGCAGAGCATCACCAGGGTTGAAACCCAGCTTCTGGTGAGATCTATGCTTTCCAGATTTCAAGCTGTAATTGACTGCAAAGGATTTGCAACCAATATTAAAAAGTGAAAGTTTGATGGATGATTGTTAATCTGTCCCATTACTTTTGGTCCCTTAAAAAGTGGGAGGCACATATACAAACTGTAATTTCTACACCGTTTACCTGATTTGGATGTAAATACCCTCAAATTAAAGCTGAAAGTCTGCAGTTAAAGCGCATCTTGTTTCTTTCATTTCAAATCCATTGTGGTGGTGTATAGAGCCAAAAAGATTAGAATTGTGTCCATGTCCCAATATTTATGGACTTTACTGTATATATAAATAAAATATTCACACACACACACACACACCTCTTCCCAAGAAGAAAAAAACTCTAGCAATACACACCAAACTGAGCATGTGCAGCTTGTCCCCCTAGCCTCTGTTCTATTAAGAGATGGTTTGGGGACAGTGGAAGATCAAAGAAGACAGGATCAAACAGCCTTTTTACGCAATGCAGAGGATTAACCCCTTAGCTTCCACAGTGAGTATAACAAGCATGCTTTACTGCATATACAGACTGATTTTACTGTTGTGGGTTTAGCAACACAAAGCTCTAAACCCCAAAAGGTTCAAGGGATACTTTTAGCTCTGAAAATTATGTCATGGGAGAAAACACTTACACTCTAAGGCTTCATGTACATGGGACATTGTTCTCCTGAACAATTTAAATTTGACAGCTAGAAACCAGTGTCTAAAAACATCCGTTTACCCTTGTAAACTAAACGCTGCTAAACACAACTTACCACGTTTAGCAACATTTACAGGCTGTTACAGGCATTTGATGTTTCAAATGCCTCTGAACATCTGTCTGAACCCTTTTTTGCGTTCCAAAAAAATGCTTCTAAACTCAACTGCCTAGAAACAACTATAAACGACCCTGTATACATGCACTGATAAGATAACAGAGGAGAGTTCAGGGGCAGCTGAAAAAAAAATGCCCAACTGCTCCTAAACGTCCGTTTACCAGCAGCAGTGTACATGAAGCCTAAGGCCCCATGCACACCAGACGCAGGTGCAAACTCTGCTGAACACATGTTTTTAAAAGCTGAAACCAGCGTTTAGAAACGCCCGTTTTGCCGCGTTTGCATGCTGCGTTTAGCAGTGTTTTACCGCGTTTGCGTCTAGAAGCGTTTAGTTAAGATAACAAAAACCCTTCCCGAGCACTTTTCTGCAGCAGGGAATGACATTTTGCGACCCGATTTTGGGGCCCCATATCTCGGGGCCACTTGGTGCTAAGAACCCCACATTTAGTGTGCACACAGTGGAACTAGAACTACAATATATCCAAAGTTGGGGTTCCCAGCACCAAGTGGCCCCGAGATATGGGGCCCCAAAGTCAGGTCGCAAAATGTCATTCTCTGCTGCAGAAAAGTGCTTGACATTTTCCGACCCGATTTTGGGGCCCCGTATCTCGGGGCCACTTGGTGCTAGGAACCCCAACTTTGGATATTTTGTAGTGCTACTTCCACTGTGTTTGCATACCAAATGTGGGGCCTCAAAGTCAGGTCGCAAAATGTCATTCTCTGCTGCAGTTTACCATCCTATTTCTGTGTTTTCTGGTCCAAAAAATAGGGTTCCTTTAAAAACACTTATAAATGCAAACACGGCTAAACGCGGTACCGATGTTTAGCCGCGTTTGGCATCTGAAACGTGGAAAACTTTTGCGTCTAAACCCATTTTCTTGCTTCTGGAAAACGAGGTTGAACACAACTGCCTAAAAACGCCAAAAAAACTAGACTGTGTACATGGACACAGGATAACATTGAATTAGTTCAGGGGCAGTTGAAAAGTGTCCAACTGCCTCTGAACGCGCTTTTAACAGCGTCTCGTGTGCATGAGGCCTAATAGTTCAACTGCACAGTGCATTTTATTTTAGGTTGAATTATTTTTGCTAATAACTACTAAACCTTTGTATGCTATTATAATATAATAATGTGTTTAATTTATAATTACCAGTCAAGCTTTTGCTAGTTCCAGGATAAACATAATAGTCCTAAAGCAACAACATTAAAGATTAGCAATGGCAGCCAAGCCACGATCCCTGATTGATTTCCTTTGCTGATCACTACTATGTAGCTCAATTAAAAGGAATGCTCATGTACTCCCCTCTAGGTCCCCCATAAGCCAAAACAGGTCAACAGGCAGCTGTAGATCTACCCAAATATCAATTGTTCCTCAACGTTCAGCTCAGCTCAAGCAAACCCCTTCCTGTCCCTCAAGACTCGATCTGTACTTTGTGAGCACAATTGACCAATACGAGTCTCGAGATGATAGGGATGTGGCAAAGCAGGATACTTACAAAAAACTTTGAGACTGAAGTTCCGCTGTCTACATCTCTGCATCTACTGGTCATTTTGACTCAGTGTTTCTTATTTACACATGCCTGCAGGCTTAAATCTTAATCTGTTTTAGTGTGCAGGCCAGTATTAATTCTGTGCCAGTGATGGAGAGAAGTGCCTTGCACTTTATCGAAATGTCAAAGTGAGAAGTCAATAAAGTCCATCTACCACAATGAAGCTACCTAGCACTGACATCAAGTGAGCTCTGGTGCACCATACATCAAACATCAGCATTATGGTGTAAATGGGACACACAGGAAACAGGTGTTTTTTTCCACCCCTGCAGTGCACTGGCATTGATTCCGTGCGGAAAGACACTAGTCACCTCACATTGTGTGAACAGACCCTATAAGTAACCCATGCTTAACAGTTACTAAAGCAACAGTGTGGCAATTAAGGACACATAGAACTAGGTTCCAACAAAGCACAAACCTTTGTGACAGCATATTAAAAATTGAAAGCCCCTTCAAAACATGAATAAAATTATGGAATGTGTAGGACAGGGATCATGGAAAGTTTCTTTCAGAAACAAATCTACTTATATAAACGTAAGGATGGAGCTTACATAATATTTATTGTTCCTGGAAGGGAGAGAGCAGTCCCAGTTACCATTCAACCAACAGCTTTAACATGGTTCTACATTTGAAGTTTATCATAATTAATCACTGATCTGCTCTGAACTGTTTATGTAGTGGAGCAGTGTGTATTTCATCAACTCTAACACAGACAAAAGGAGCAAAAAAAAAAAAAAACAGGCCTTACATAAGCAGAAGTATGAAAGATTAGCATAGAATAATACAGAAGGTGCAAAAAATAAGGTCTGCATTTCTTCACACAGTGATGAGCTGTGTATTATACTCCCATCAGTTTTTTTTTGTTTTGCATAAGTTACTATAGTAATGACAAGTACACAAACTTGAGACAAGACAGGCCCAGGCTATACGTATATCATTTAAATAATTAAACATTCTCAAAGTTACAGAATGCCTCAGATTTCTGTGTTCTATAAAGCATGTTGAGTTTATGTCAAAGTTTGTTTACCAGGCACCTCCAGGGGGAAAGCCATGGTTCTGTAAGACCCCAGTGCATTGTGTACCTACCTCTTTCTTCTTCAACTCTAGCTTTGACTCCTGTATGATCTGACTATCACTTTATGAGGGTAGTACGCACAGCACACAATTAGAAGGGTGTTTGATTTCCCAAATTTTTAAAACTATTTTGTACCAAGTTGTGTTGAACTACCATTCTATCGAAAAAATTACAATGCTAGCCCATATCTCCTCTTAATTTTAAAACTCAGGAATCCTGCTACAAATTTCTATCAAGATCCCCAACAGATTATTCCCAATTGTATTCAATCTTAGGAGGATTGTGGACAGAAGGGTACCTTTTTACAGTTTGTGGGACTGGCCCATTCTCCGACCTTATTGAGTGGATGTCCGTAATCTTCTTAATAAGGTGACAATACCAGATTGCAGATGACCCGCTCCCTATGCTATTTAATGACACAAATTAGTCTGTGGGGTCTTACAATCGCTCGTTAATGCCTCACCACCTTAAAATGCCTCAATATGATCAATTGGAAGTCCCCGATTGAAACCACAGTCAAAAAGTGTGGTTACCGAAGGTACAAGATATAATGGAAGCTAAGAAGTGGAGGCATCGGTGATCGAACACCTATACCAAATTCTACAATATTTGGGCCTTGTGGTTACATTTCCTTTCTCTGACTTGTACAAGCAATTAAACGCACTGATTAAAGAGGTTTACTCAGATATGTACTTTATACTGAGGCTGGTCTACCAGGAAATGGTTAGATTATGCTGTGTCTGTTGATTGTGTTGATTTTTTTTTCTCTTTATTCTTGGGAGAGAGGATGATTTTATTCCCCCCATTTTTTTGTTGACCTTTTTTGGTATCTTACTATAGTTAATATAAAAAGTCTGCACACCCCTGTGTTATCAGGTTTCTGTGATGTAAAAAAAAATGACAAAGATAAATCATTTTAGAACTTTTACTTCCCTCTACCTAAAAGATTTCAGTTTGCTGTTCAGTTGAGCTGTACAGTTGTATAGGTCACATTAAAAGGTGGAAAAAGTTCTGAAATGATTTACCATGGTCTCATTTTTTTACATCACAGAAACCAGACAATCTAACAGGGGTGTGTATACTTTCTATCCACTGGACATCCCCATTTTCTGTACCCTTCCCTAATGCCCCTTTCCATACCCCGATCCTCCTTTTCTCTACATACCCCTTGGAAGTCCCTACAATTATTGATGTGTTCTCCGCATTTTCCTGTAAATCTATTGTTGGTGCAATCTCCTCTTCAAAATTGTAGGCCCCTGAAGATGTGTTACAGATAACCCTAGCAATCAACACTGGGAAGGTTTGTATTTCCTCTTTAAAATATGTGAAAATAAAGATGTTGCATTAAAAAACAAAAACAATATTCAAAGATAACATTGTTTGGAATTATACCATAAACTTAAAATAGATTTGTTTGTTATGATCCAATTGTAGGTTTAAGATGTTACTGTACTTTGCTTGGCCACAGGTGCGCCATTTTCTACAGTCCTCCATTAAAGCAGTTGTAAACCGCTGGGCAATTTCTTTGTACCTGCAAGGTAAAGGCATAATGTGCCAGTAATAGCACATTATGTTGAACTTGCCTTAGAACGAAGAGCTTCAGGCGCTCTCATCTTCACCCGTCTTGCTGCAGGGTTCGCAGACTCCAGCTCTGTGACTGGCTGGAGTCGCAATGATGTCACTCCCGCAAATGAACACGGAAGCCGCCTTTTACGGCACAGGTCTCTGAAGAAACTGCATAGGTGGCCATTCTTCAGAGCACATGCACCAGTGAGGTCACTGGCTGAGTATTCACTAAATATCTCCTAAAAGGTGCACGTTTAGGAGATATTTACACTACCTTTAGGTAAGACTTATTATAGGCTTACCTGCAGATAAAAGCAAAAGATGGAAGTTTAATTCCACTTTAAGTGAATTGCATAAATCAGATGGAAAAATCTAACCCATGCAAGCATGAACTGCCAGTCTGACCACTACTAAATTTGCTAGGTCTGGCCAGTAAACAAGCATTTGAGTTTTTGCAGACTGCATCCTTGCAAAAGGGGGGGAAAAAAACAAAAACTGACAATTCCCCAAACTGTGTTCATTTCCCATCTGAGCTCTGAAAACCTTAGGCATGTGACACAAAGGTCAGAGCAGGTTTTTAGTCCATAACTGTGTCTTTATGGTTATGTATACTATTATGTACACTGGCCTTTATAGTTATGTATAACTGCAGTCAACATTAGAATTCATATATTAAACTGAATGTCTAAAGAATCCTAAACTCCAAAGCAGTTTTATCTATTTGGGAAAGTCTTTCCAATAAAATTACTTAAATATGAAGAAATACACTGACAACACATAGTTTAGGAACATTAATGAATACGGTTTTTAAATAATAAAGAAACTCCTGCGCTGTCAGAAATACCTATGCTAAGGAGCACTGCTGCAACACCTAAATGGCTGATCCAAACAGACAAAAGTGGTGAGAATAAAGTAAGTGGTGATTGCGCTGTGATAAGAGGGGAAGGAAGGAGGAGGAAGGGGAAGGGGCTAGCTTAAATGTATAGAGAGGTGAATGAAAATTTAAAAAATTATACAAAATATAAAGGTATAATGAACATGAGGGCTAGTATCATACTAGCACATAAAAAATATAATGTAAATACTGAAACAGAAGAAAAGAAAAATCTCAGTGCAAAAGGGCTAGTACCATACTAGCACATATGTGGTAACTCAGCAAATACTTAATGGTGACTCCAAGTAAATAACTAAATGGTGAACAGTCCCACCGCCTTGTAGTACAAAGTGCTCAAACAATGAGTCATCAGTTCCAAAAGGCAAAATGGAAAAATTATACAAAATATAAAAGTGTGATGAAATGTAATAAAGTGCAGCCTAATGAACACTAAATCCGAATAAACTGAAGAAACAAAATGGTCTAAAGCGTATAAAAAGCTATGAAATGAGTGACAAATACAGTGTGGATACAAAAAAATTGAACAAAATAAAATATATAAATCAAACAAAGTCCATGTGCATGAGGGCTAGTATCATACTAGCACATAAAAATATTGTAAATATTGACAAAAGAAAAAATCTCAGTGCAAAGGGGCTAGTATCATACTAGCACATATGATGGTAACTCAGCAAATACTTATTGGTGACTCCAGGAAAAATAAATAAATGGTTAACAGTCCCACCACCTTGTAGTACAAAGTGCTCAAACAATGAGTCATCAGTTCCAAAAAGGCAAGTCCACAAGCCACAGGAAAGGGAAACAGTCTTCAGTGGGGACACCTCTGTGCTCGCAAGCAGCTCACCTTACTGCTGCAAGACAACAGCTTGTAATCCAGTAACAAATCACCAGCAAGCAAGGGTCCCATCCAGTAGTTCAGGCGATTCGGGTGGTGGGTGTGCAGGATGGTATATAAAAAATATAAGCAGACAGTATATAGTATATAGTATAACTCCGTGGCGGCCAAAGTGGAAAAAAGGGACAGGACACAGAAGGGGGATGCACTCACTTTGTAAAATGAGTGTGGGCGTCAATCCAACTAACGCCGAGTTCGTATACCTCAAAAAGGGTGTCTTCAAACCGTCCCCATTTCCTCAATGCTCGTCACAATGGGATGCATATATGTAGAGTATTGGAAGAGAGTGCACATAGCGTGATCCCGTATATAAATCAGTTTATTAGGTTAAAAACAACATGGTACACTTACATTTAGCAGAAGGCTATAGTAAAAAACATCCACGAGCACCGAGCTTGTATCCTATCATCAGTCTGTGACAGTTCCCGTGCTCCAAACCTCACGCGTATCGTCACGTCACGTGACTTCATCAGAGGATAACACGGGATAAAGAGTCTATGCTTTTATATGGTCTCTATGTAATGGGCGTTTGGCTGCCATTTTCTTGAAGCCTGCCACTACAAAAATGGATGCCCGGCGGCCAATTTCCCGAAGCCCGCCACTGCACTGGGCGAACCCAGCACTGGACAAGTCCGTCAGCCATTTTGTTGAGGTCTCACTCTTATATTAAAAGAGGTACTAGTAGTCATAGTCATGCTTAATAAAAAGCAGCCAAGAGGCGCAGCAAGCCGCACACACTACAAGGTGCATAGCAGCCAATTAATATATGTAGTACTGGGAGAAAAAAAATGTAATAAACTGGGAAACGTATAGCAAACTAAAATAGTGTATAAAAAGGGCAAATATACAGTAAAAACGAAAAAGAATCTTTTTCCAATCAGACTGGCCTGCATCACAGAAACTGGCTATTTAACATCCCTAAAGGCCAGATCATGCGACTAAGACGTAATTGCACTCTTGAAAAAGACTTCTATATGCAGGCCAGTCTGATTGGAAAAAGAAAAAAGATTCATAAATAAAGGCTACAGTCAAGAGTTTATAAGAGAAAAAAATCGAAGAAGTAGGACAAATGCAAAGACGAGTATTGCTCGAAGACAAAAGACCAACATGTCAACAGGACCAGGTGCCCCTAGTCTTTGAGTACAATTCCCAATATAAGAAGATCGAAAGCATCGTATCATGACACTGGCATATTTTGAAATCTGATAGAGGGCTCAGGGAGGTGCTACCAGATAAACCTAAATTTATCTACAAAAGGGCACCCACACTAAGAGATCGGTTAGTTAAAAGTGTGATTGATCCTCCAAAGAAACAATTTTCTTTCTTCACAGGCAAGGGTTTTTACCCTTGTAAACGATGTTATGCCTGTACCCGCACTAAACGTCCGAACCAAAAAGTGTTTTCTTTTCAAACAAACAGCAATGGCACAAAATATGAGATCAACGAGTTTATTGGGTGTAACTCTGAGGGAGCGGTCTATGTGTTGGAGTGCAGCTGTGGCCTCCATTACATTGGCCGTACCAAAAGGCTAGTGAGAATTCGTATCAAGGAACATGTTCAAAACATTCAAAAGAGGTATGACAAACACAATGTCTCTAGGCATTTTGATAAATGTCACAATAGAGACCCTAGCCATCTGAGATTTTGGGGTATTGTGCCCTATACCAAACCATGGCGTGGGGGACACAAAGTGAGGATTTTAAGTCAACTCGAGTCCCAATGGATCTTTTCTATGGACACTCTTGTACCCAAAGGGCTTATCATCGATTTTGACCTGAATGCTTTCTTAGCAACTATTAATCTTCTGCACCCCATGCGATTATGTTCAACGGGTCCCACATCCTCTTTTTTAATCCTTTACTGATTTTCATATATAATATATATCTTGGTTTTGCTATATTGTTCTCACTGTCATATATACATATTTTAATTTTAGTGTATTTACCTTATGCATTCCCTTTCAGTGAGCCTGTGATATTCCCCGAGCTCCAGTATAATTTTTTTTTATTTTTTTATATCTGTTTATTCCATTTATTTTTTAAACAATTTTTATATTATCCATCAATTTTGACATTTATTGGATGCCCCCTCTCCCGCTGGACTAACCACAAGTCTATTTTTTTCTTAATAATTTTGCTGATGTTTGCATTTTCGTTTTTACTGTATATTTGCCCTTTTTATACACTATTTTAGTTTGCTATACGTTTCCCAGTTTATTACATTTTTTCTCCCAGGACTACATATATTAATTGGCTGCTATGCACCTTGTAGTGTGTGTGGCTTGCTGCGCCTCTTGGCTGCTTTTTATTAAGCATGACTATGACTACTAGTACCTCTTTTAATATAAGAGTGAGACCTCAACAAAATGGCCGACGGACTTGTCCAGTGCTGGGTTCACCCGGTGCAGTGGCAGGCTTCGGGAAAATGGCCGCCGGGCATCCATTTTTGTAGTGGCGGGCTTCAAGAAAATGGCCGCCAAACCCCCATTACATAGAGACCATATAAAAGCATAGACTCTCCATCCCGTGTTATCCTCTGATGAAGTCACGTGACGTGACGATACGCGTGAGGTTTGGAGCACGGGAACTGTCACAGACTGATGATAGGATACGAGCTCGGCGTTCGTGGATGTTTTTTACTATAGCCTTCTGCTAAATGTAAGTGTACCATGTTGTTTTTAACCTAATAAACTGATTTATATACGGGATCACGCTATGTGCACTCTTACAATACTCTACATATATGTATCCCATTGTGACGAGCATTGAGGAAATGGGGACGGTTTGAAGACACCCTTTTTGAGGTATACGAACTCTGCGTTCATTGGATTGACGCCCACACTCATTTTACAAAAGTGAGTGCATCCCCCTTCTGTGTCCTGTCCCTTTTTTCCACTTTGGCCGCCACGGAGTTATACTATATACTGTCTGCTTATGTTTTTTATATACCATCCTGCACACCCACCACCCGAATCGCCTGAACTACTGGATGGGACCCTTGCTTGCTGGTGATTTGTTACTGGATTACAAGCTGTTGTCTTGCAGCAGTAAGGTGAGCTGCTTGCGAGCACAGAGGTGTCCCCACTGAAGACTTTGTTTCCCTTTCCTGTGGCTTGTGGACTTGCCTTTTTGGAACTGATGACTCATTGTTTGAGCACTTTGTACTACAAGGTGGTGGGACTGTTCACCATTTATTTGTTTTTCTTGGAGTCACCAATAAGTATTTGCTGAGTTACCACATATGTGCTAGTATGATACTAGCCCCTTTGCACTGAGATTTTTTCTTTTCTTTTGTGTCAATATTTACAATATTTTTATGTGCTAGTATGATACTAGCCCTCATGCACATGGACTTTGTCTGATTTATACATTTTATTTTGTTCAATTTTTTTGTACCCACACTGTATTTGTCACTCATTTCATAGCTTTTTATACGCTTTAGACCATTTTGTTTCTTCAGTTTATTCGGATTTAGTGCTCATTAGACCGCACTTCATTACATTTCATCACACTTTTATATTTTGTATCATTTTTCCATTTTGCCTTTTGGAACTGATGACTCATTGTTTGAGCACTTTGTACTACAAGGCGGTGGGACTGTTCACCATTTAGTTATTTACTTGGAGTCACCATTAAGTATTTGCTGAGTTACTACATATGTGCTAGTATGATACTAGCCCTTTTGCACTGAGTTTTATCTTTTGATAAGTATTTGCTGAGTTACCACATATGTGCTAGTATGGTACTAGCCCTTTTGCACTGAGATTTTTCTTTTCTTCTGTTTCAGTATTTACATTATATTTTTTATGTGCTAGTATGATACTAGCCCTCATGTTCATTATACCTTTATATTTTGTATAATTTTTTCATTTTTCATTCACCTCTCTATACATTTGAGCTAGCCCCTTCCCCTTCCTTCCTCTCTTATCACAGCGCAATCACGACTTACTTTATTCATATTACAGTTTTTGGCACAGCTTTACACAAAGACGCCTTGTGGTCATCATTGGTATTGCTAGTTTTCAATTTTTTTTAAAGTGCATGTAAACCTAAAATCTAATTTCAGTATATAAGGCATCATGCTTTACTGTCATACCAGGAGATTCTAACATTAACAGAATTTTTTATAGCAGGCTTGAAATTAAAAAAAGTTACTGCCTTGAAATTTGCAGCAACATAGTCAGCTTTCTGCATGCTGTTAGCTGCCTATCTGATAGACCTAATTGGCAGTCCAATAGTCAAATGAAGAGGTGCACACAGAAGACTTCTGTAGTGGCTTAGGATTGTCAGCCTGCAAAAGAAAGTGAGGTTACTGGCAAAATCTCCAAGTTGGAAACATTGTAACAGATTGACAAAAAAAACACAAACTTTGCCTAAAGTGATAATAAAATCAACTTCACTTTTGTTGAGACAACATTCCCTTTTGGGTGATCTTTTGTACATTGCATAGGATTTTAATAAACTGTTGTAGATTTCTACCTTTTAATAATCTGAAATAGCCATTTTGTCTGTGTCAAAGTGCAAAGTGAATGTGAATAGGAGTGATCATATTATTATTAGTATTACAGGATTTATATAGCTCCAACAGTTTACGCAGTGCTTTACAATATATAAGGAAGACAATACAGTTATAATACAATAAAATACAAGAGGATTAAGAGGGCCCTGCTCAGAAGAGCACACAATTTAAAAGGGTGGGGCAGGTGGTACAAAAGGTTGTAACTGTGGGGAATGAGCTGATGGAAGTGGTAAAATATTAACTGGAGACGTGATAGGCTTCCCTGAAGAGATGAGTTTTCAGGGATCGCCTGAAGGTAGCAAGAGTAGGGGATAGCTGGACAGGTGGAGGTAGCAAGTTCCAGGAGGATAGGAGAGGCTCTGCAGAAATACTGGAGATGAGCATGGGAGGAGGAGACGAGAGAGCTTGAGAGTAGAAGGTCCTGAGAAGAGTGGAGAGGATGATTTGGGCGGTATTTGGAGACAAGATCGGTGATGTAGCTCAGGGCAGAATTGTGAATGGCTTTGTATGTTGTGGTTAGTATTTTGAATTTAATTCGCTGGGTGACTGGGAGCCAGTGTAGGGATTAGAGGAGAGGGTTGGCAGACACTGAGCGGTGGGTAAGGTGTACAAGTCTTTCAGCAGCATTCATGATAGACTGAAGAGGGGATAGCCTGTGGAGAGGCAGGCCAAGGAGAAGGGAGTTGCAATAGTCAATAGAGAGATAACAAGGGAGTGAATTATCAATCAGCTGCTGTCCTTTTAGAGTTCCAATGAGGAAAGTCCAAATCCCTGTAGATGCGACTTCACTTTGGGAGTATCTCACCAAAGTGATATTTGGTGCAGACTTCTGTGAAAATCCATAAACCAATCACACAAGCAAGAAAAATACATTTCGGGAATGCCTGTGTACAGAATGCCTCCAGGTTGCCATATTGCATTGCATTTTATATAAAATTACAGGTCTGCAGACTGAAAAGGAAAGGTAATTTTTAATAACATTAAATTACATGACTTGTGTAGCAATTATATAAAGTTGTGCTCATACGTTTACATACCCTGGCAGAATTTATGATTTCTTGGCCATTTTTCAGAGAATATGAATAACATAAAAACATTTTTCACTCATGGTTAGTGTTTAGCTGAAGCCATGGGGAAAGCAAAATAATTGTCAAAAGGATCTGCGGGAAAAGGTAGTTGATCTGTATAAAAAACAGGAAAGGGATATAAAAATATATCCTAGGAATGGAGAATGGCAATCACTAGTGTTCAAACTCTAATCAAGAAGTGGAAAATGAGGGGTTCTGTTGAAACCAAACCACGGTTAGGTAGACAAACTAAAATTTCAGCCACAATTGCCAGGAAAATTGTTCGGGATGCAAGGAAAAAGCTACAAATAACTGCAGGTGAAATCCAAGACCTCTGAAAACATGTGGTGTGGCTGTTTCAAGATGCACAATAAGGTGGCACTTGAAGAAAAATGGGCTGCATGGTCGAATCACCAGACGAAAGCCATTACTATGCAAATGCCACAAAGTATCCTGCTTACAATACGCCAAACAGCACAGAGACAAGTCTCCAATCTTCTGGCACAAAGTCATTTGGAGTGATGTGGCCAAAAAGCTCAATTTTGGTCTCAACCATAAATGCTACATTTGGAGAGAAGTCAACAAGGCCTATGATGAAAAGTTCAGGAGGTGGAGCACTGATGTTTTGGGGATGTGTGAGCTACAAAAGGCACAGGAAATTTGGTCAAAATTGTTGGCAAGATAAATGCAGTATAAATGCAGTATGTTATCAAAAAATACTGGAGGAACATTTGCATTCATCAGCCAGGATGCTGCGCATGGGACTTATGCCGCGTACACACGGTCGTACTTTTCGTCTACAAAAGTCAGACAGCCTGTCCGACAGACTTCCGGCAGACTTTCGGTGGACTTGCGGCGGACTTGCGGCCTACTTTCTAACGAACGGACTTGCCTACACACGACCACACAAAAGTCGGTCGGATTCGTACGTGATGACGTACACCGGACTAAAATAAGGAAGTTCATAGCCAGTAGCCAATAGGTGCCCTAGCGTGGCTTTTTGTCCGTCGGACTAGCACACAGACGAGCGGATTTCGGGGTCCGTCGTAGTTACGAAGTAAAGTTTTAAAGCATGTTTCAAATCTAAAGTACGTCGGATTTGAGGCTAAAAAAGTACGTTGAAAGTCCGGAGAAGCCCACACACGATCGGATTACCAGCCAGCTTTAGTCCGTCAGCGTCCGTTGGACTTTTGTAGACGAAAAGTACGACCGTGTGTACGCGGCATTACTTGGACATTCCAACATGACAATGATCCAACACACAAGGTCAAGTTGACCCGTCATTGGCTATAGCAGAAGCAAGTGAAGATTCTGGAGTGGCCATCTCAGTCTCCTCACCTCAATATCATTGAGCCACTCTGGGGAGATCTCAAAACGTGCAGTTAATGCAAGACAGCCCAAGAATTTACAGGAACTGGAGGCTTTTTGCCAAGAGAAATGGGCAGCTTTACCATCTGAGAATATAAAGAGCCTCATCCATAAATACCACAAAAGACTTTAAGCTTTCATGGATGTTAAAGGGGGCAATACACGGTATTAAGAACAGGGATATGTAAACTTTTAAAAACGGGGTCATTTGGGTAGTTTCTGTTGCCATTGTGATTTAAAAAGAGTAAACACAATTGATTGATAATAAATGTCTTCAGCCAAACACTAACCATGAGTGAAAGAAAAGTTTGTGTCATCAATATTCTCTGAAAAATGGCCAAGAAATCAATTTCTGCCAGGGTATGTACACTTATGAGCACAACTGTGAGCTATATTTTTTTTTGTTTGCAAATAGTTCTCCATGAACGTGGGAGTTACCTTTTTAGGCCATTTCAGAGTCCAACTTAATCACTGAGTATACAACTTCTTTATATTTTAATTTTTGCCTATGTTACAGTTTAAGCTAGTGCCGTTACCATGGCCCCAGGTTTCCTGTTTGAAGGTGCCCCCTTTCTCTTGCAGCATCCTATAGAGCCACCTTTGGATCAGGCCCGGAACTAAGGGGGTTGCTGGGGTGGCTCTGCCCCCCCCTCCCCCCAAGAGGACTTTCTGATGGGGCAGGTAAATCAAAGGAGCACTCTGATGGAAGCAATTTAAGGGGACATTTTGATGCAGACAGTTGATGTCAGTGAATGCTCTGATGGAGCAATTGATGTAAGGGGGACTGATGGGAACAACTCGTGTAAAGGGGCACTCATGGAGACTTTAATGTAAGGGTTGACCCTGTTAGGGACCATAATATAAAGGGAGACTGATAGGGACCCTTGGTTTAAGAGGGCACAGATTCTAGTTAATCATACTAATCTATAATTACCTAATACATACTCTCATTGCTCATTCCTGTTTCACTTCCACACTACCCGTTAAAGTGGACGTAAATCCAATGTCATCCTTTCTAAACTACTGCCATAGGGGTTATCTATAAGGATATACATGCCCCATTGAGAACGTCAAACGTATGACGAAACGCGTCTGGGAGGGGCGTGCTGACGTCACCACGCTGTTCGATTGAGGACTGGAGTGTGTCCTGAGGCCGGCCGGCTTCGTTTTACTATCCTTTCAGCTTTTATTATTCGACCTATGTAAGTGTCATTCTTTTAAAAATAAATGTAATATAGACAGTATTACACTATTGGCTCTCCATTATTTATGTGCTGCCGAGTTTGGACGGAGAGGGCAAGACTGGGTACACGAAGTGTGGCTGGGATCTTAATACATCTGCCTTTTTTGCTCTTTTGTCTGGTAAGGGGACAATCCTGAAGGTTTGTCTATTATCTACTCTTTGGTGGTGGTTCCTGTGTTTCCACTTATCTGCATATGAGGGTCAGCCCTCTGGTAAGCAGCCTGCACCACTATTTGTCTCCACACTGAATGGGAGTTTCTTTTCACAATCTTTACCTATTGCTTGGAGTGCTTTATATATGCCGACTGTCCAATCATATCTGGTAAGCAGATCTTGGAAGTCGTTGCAGCTTACATCCATTTATTTTATATTTATATTATCATTTTTTTATTTTTCACTTGTGTTTGCATGATTGCATGACACTCACCCCACTGTCCTAGCTATTTAGCGTAGGATTTTATGATCACACGTGATTTAAGGATTTTTTGATTGTCACTTTTTTCTGTTCTGGTGTGGCGTATTTCCTAAACAATATTACGCTATATTTTTGTTATATATCTTTTTGTATTATATCTGTGGATACACGGGAGGAGGGCGCCCTTCCTGCTTCACCTGGAGTGTACATCTAAAGGCCCAGGCTGGGTTTAAGCCACTCGCCCTTAAAATCTTACTTCTGGTAAGCGCAACTGATGTTGGAGTGTTTCGCTGATTGTGTCCAATATCACTGTCTTTTTTGGATGAATTTTATCACTTCTTGATCTGGACTATCATTGGGACTATTCATTTACGTTATGGGACTTTAATTTGGACTCTTTTATCATCTATAGCGCGGTTTTCTTATTTTTAATTTTATTTTTAATGTATCTTTACCTGTCAAATGTCTCCCCTCTGTCTGTTATGAGACCCGAGAAACTGCAGATTCTGTGGGTGGGTCTGTTGTCTGGAGCTCGGTGGGTGGAGTCGTGATGTCAGTAGACTCCCCGCCCACCTCTACACTCCTTGTCAATATGCTTTTTCTCCTGTGTATTTCTTACACTGAACTTCTGCTATGATCTCTAACATCCAGTGAAAAGACAGGAAAGTAACCACATGACTTCAGCATGCCAAATCATGCTGAGGTGTGGAACAGCCAATCCTTGCAGAGCTGCTGAAGAAAGGAGCGGGGGTGGGAATTAAAAAATAATGCATGTCTTAGGCTAGTGCACAAGATATATAAATCACCTGTCACTCAGAGCAAGGGGGAGGATTTGACAAAGTTTTTCTTTGTTTGTCAAGTTTTATCTCACTGAACAATAAAAGGATTGCTCAGAGCTGGAATAACTCTTTGTGGCAAGACTGGGCTCAAATGATAGGAAATCTTATACTCTATATTATGACATCTAAAAAAAATTTCGGGTTTACATCCACTTTAAGGATTATTTCCAGGTTGTGATTCATAGTACAAAAATCACAGGGGTTTCTGGTTCCATGCATTTCTGTCACATTGTGTGAGAGACCGTCAGTGACTCATTCAAAGTGAGGCATGAGAAAGTGAAAAATGTATAAAAAAAATAAAATAAATTGGGGTTTATATAGACTAATAAATACACTCTTTCTTATGAAATTTGCTGCAACTTGTAGGTAGTATATGCCGCATAGTCATTTTAGTAATTAAATGATGCTTGGTTTAGCAACGAGGCAGCATTCTTTGTGGAACAGCCAGCCATAAATAGCCACACTGCAGGTAGTTGGCATATTAAGAATGGACCTCAGACAGTTAAGGAAGCTGATTTTATCACAGTAAAACATGAAAATAATACATCCTATGTCTGGCACCCATGTTAATAAAGGCAGTGGTTTCTGAACAGCGCAGCAGGGGACTGGAAATAAAACAGACTGCCCTGCATTTGCAGTTATGCTGCTGGGTAGCTGAACAAATTTCAAACATAAGCTTTCAAGAACTTGTAGATATCTTCATAAGGTCCGATACAATACAGAAACAAAACAAAAAAAAAAATACAGATTTTAATCACAGAACAACAAATAATCCTGAGCACACTACTTGCCCAAACATTTTTAATAGGTTTCTATAGGGTAGATTTGAACACTCAATCGAAGGATTGGGCTTGCAGGTTATTAAAGTGGAGCTCTGGGAAAAGATCGTTTTTCAGGAAGTGTTTTTTCCATCAGTGGCAAATGGTTAGAGCCTCTGGTTTTTAGTGCCGTGTCCCCCGTGGGTGGGATTTCCACTTCTTTCCTATGCGGCTGAAAGTGGTCTTTGGGTCCAAGTGGTAGGAGTTATAATTTAAAATGTATGTAAAATACAGCGTTCTTAATACATTCCTCTTTCTAGGTAAGCAATAATATTGCATGCTTTTTTTTTTTTTATATAGTCGATTAGACAGAATACCTGGTTTTCTGTGTTGTCCTGACAATTGGTTGAATCATCAGCTTGAATGCTATATTCTGTACTAGGAATAGCCGGATGCTGCACGGATGCATGACATGCCTGAAGTCCTGGTTTAAGGCGTGACATCATTGGCTGACATATCTCTCTCTCCCCTCTCACCAACCCCCCCCCCCCCCCATTCTGCCCTCTAGAGAATGATTGATAGTGGCTACTTCCCCCAGCTATGGCCAAATACTGCACTTTATAAAAGCTGTCTGGCACACTTTTTTTTTTATGAATGTGGCATTTTTGAATATAGCAGGGAAAGGACTATCCCCTGGCTTTTTTTTGCTATGTGAGGCAAATGAGGAGATTCACCCTTTCAATCTGACAGAATATAATGGAAAATGTGCAATACAGATTTAGTACCATACCATATTTGTTTAAATGGTCAAGTGACCACAATAAAAATGATATTTCATAAACCTAAACAAGGGTAAGGGACGTGGCCCTAAATGCAGCATCCGGCCAGTGTCAGCGACTGAAAACGTTAGGTTCTATATACCTTTGCTGCATTCAGGGGGATGTACAGGAAATCACAGGCTGCCAATGGGCTTCAGGAAGATGTGTCACCTTGGTCCTGCTGTTTAAATTTAATTACAGAATTAAAGTGTCACTAAAAAGGCAAAAACTTTCGATATAATTTTGGACAGAGGGGGAGTTATAACCCATTTTTTTTTTTACAATCTGTGTCCTATTGCAGAGATTTCCCTTCACTCCTGTCCCGCAGCCAAAACAAAGTGAGAGGAAATCCCTCTAAAAGGGAGGGCATCCTGGGGTGTCACCAGAACTAGTGTCCCAACTGAAAGTTTCCCCCTCTATTGCTGTTCTGATGTCAACACAACAGTGGTTGTCCATCCATAGAGGGCACCACCTCCCCTATCCATGCATCTGGCCCCCAATCTACATATCAGAGCACCGGACTATGAATTCCAATGCGGGGGAGGGAGTTTTTTTTAAGCACCCGATTAGAGCCAGACTCTCTAACAGGCTTCAAAAAAGGGTGGCCTCGGAGCACAAAGCATTGCGCTCGGAGCCCACCCAGTTGTGCGACAATAGCAAATTAATTTTCAACATTTTCACACTAAAGTTCCTCCCCGCAAATCAGGAGGCAGGTCATGAAACCGTTTTCCCGATTGGCCAAAGCATCAGGCGATCCTATTGGATGCCTAACGCTTTTGTGGAAGACAAGATACACAGTGGAGAAAGCTTGTTGAGCATACACAGGAGCCGCGGGGGACTGGGGGGATGAGGACACGCTGTCGGGCTGAGCCGTGCGCAGGGGGGGTGTTTGTGCCCCCCCCCCAAAAGGAGAACCCACCAGCCACCACTGCAACACAACATTTGGAATTTTCTTTTACTTTCACTTTTTGATGGGAAAGGTAAACAGGACAGACAGAGGGTAAATCTTCCTAACAGAAAGTCAGCAATAAAACCTGACAGGTGTTGTGCAATCATGGTCATCATTGACAGGAAGAGAGGATGCCGAGTCAAGCGCAGCACACTGACAGAATAGCCAGTTATTTAGTCAGGTTTGCTTAATGCAAAAAAGGTAAAGGCTACAATATTAACATGAGGGTCATAAACATACACAAGTTTTAATCATTCCCTGCTATATTTAAAAAGGAAAATCATAAGCATTTGGGGGGCACTTTACCCTAAACCCATCACTTAGGTAGTGGTAGCAAATTAATAAGTACTTGTCAGTCTATTTGGCACTGACCTGATTAAAAGCAACCTAGCCTGATCCTTTCGTAAACCACTGCACACAGCAGTTGGTCCAATAAATCTACGAAATGAAAGGCAGACTTTTAAAATGTCCAACATAAGGAGAACACTTCCCTCATCAGGCCAGCTACCGCCAAATCAGGCAATGGTCTTGTGCCCATAGGCTCATCCATGCAACTCCTAACGAATCCTTGAACACTCAAGGGGGTAAAAAGACTTAGGCTGGCTTTTCTCCACGTTTTAAATTAAAATACCCAGGAACTCAGACACTTTTGGGTCTTTGGCCTCCTGTACAAAATATGTATATTTACTTATTGCACAAAATTGGATTTTTGACTTACCATAAAATCCATTTCTCTTTTGTTCATCGACCGACACAGTGCTCCATTATCCAGAACCATAGGGACGTCCCAAAGCAGTGCCAAACATGAGGGGTGGGACAACAAAAAATCCCAAGGCTAACGCAAGAGCCAACCAGGTAACAGGAGCTCAACACAAACAATCTGGAGCCCAAACTGAACAATACCCCTTCAAGAAGGAATAGACACTCTTAACAGCAGCCTGCAACACCTTGCGGCCAAAAGAAGCATCCTCAGATGCCAGCACATCCACGATGTAGAATTTTGTGAAAGTGTACACCGACGATCAAGTGGCCACCTTGCAAACCAGCGCAGATGATGCCCGATGATGGAAGGCCTAAGAAGCAACAAGCAGCCAAGTAGAATGCGCCATAACGGGGAAAGGAGGAACCCAACCCCTGAGAGAATAGACCTGAGTCATCGTCTGTCTGATCCGTCTAGAAAGGTCGCAGAAGAAGCAGACAGCCCCTTTTTTGACCCGTTCGTGATCACAAACAGCGAGTCTGATCTCCGAAAAGGCCCTGTGACGGCCAAATACACCCAAATCGTCTGAACATATCCAGGGCATGTAAGGTAAATCCCTTAGGACATTTTGACCTGGGACACAGGGAAAGCAATACAACGTCCTTAGTCAAAAGGAATCAGAGGAGGGAACCAAGGACAGGGGTGAAGAACCACTTCATCTTTGTGGATCACCAGGTAGGAAGTAGGACATGGTAACGCCTACAGTTCCGACACTCTGCGAGCAGAGGTGATAGCAACTAAAAAAAGCCACCTTCTGGGACAGAGCAAGCAGAGTAACCTCCCGAATATTTCCAATGGGAGGCTCCTGTAGAACCGAACGCACCAAGAGCAGATCTCACAGCGGTAGAAGCGACCGCACCGGTGGAGGCAGATGTCGAACTCCTTGATTAAGAGTACGCACCAGGGAGTGCGATACCAGGGGACATCGAAGAAAATCACCAAGGCCGACACCTGGCCCTTGATGGTACTCAAGGCTAAGTTCTGCTCAACCCCCCGTGTAGGAAGGTTGAAATCTGAGCCACCGAGAAAAAACGAGGGTAAATGGCATGCTCCTCACACCAGCATATGTATGCTATCCATGTCCGGTGTTAAATATTCCCAAGAGAAGGCTTCCTAGCCTTCAGCAGCATTGTTACGTCCCGCACCTGGCTCATAACAGCCAGGCCTGCAAAACCAGAGACTGAAAGAGGATGGAAAATCGGACCTTGGGACAGTAAAACCTCCCTTAGAGGCAGTCGCCAAGGGGCATCAGCGACCACACGT
Organism: Lithobates septentrionalis; assembly: GCA_037952835.1. Taxonomy (NCBI): domain Eukaryota; kingdom Metazoa; phylum Chordata; class Amphibia; order Anura; family Ranidae; genus Lithobates; species Lithobates septentrionalis. The sequence goes on from JBBDGP010000229.1 coordinate 15,938,094, forward strand.
ACCAGGTCGGTGTACCAAGACCGACAAGACCATCTGGGCCTACTAGAATGAACAGAATCCCTTCAGCCTTGATCCTGCGCAAAAGCCTCAGCAGAATCTTGATAGGAGGAGAGGCATAGATCCGTAGATCCGACAATACCGGCCCCACAAGGCCACCAGAGGAGCCCGTGACCTTGCCAGAAACCTCAGTACCGTTCCCTTAAGATGGGACGCCAACAGGTCTACCTCGAGGGTGCCCCATCGGAGACAAATCCGATTAAACATGTCCTGGTGAAGGGACCACCACTAGCCAACTGAGGCAATTGCCTGCCATTTTTACCATTTTTCCACTCCTAGAATGCATACGGCGGAGAGGGCCGAAACAAGGCTTTCTGCCCACCGGCAGATGCTAGCTACTATCAGGGCTGCCAACACTCTTTATTCCGCCCTGATGATTCACATAGACCACCGCCGTGGCATCATCCGACTGGATCAGTACCAGGAGCCCCCGAAGTAGATGTCCATGATCCATACATAGTCTGATCGCTCGAAGTCCCAGGAGATCGATCGGGAGTCCGGGTTCCTCCAGCGTCTAACGACCCTGAGCAGAACCCAGTCCCAGGACACATCTCCACCGGGACAGACTGGAATTGGTGGTGACCACTGTCCAATACAAGGGGAAAAAGGATATGTCCTGCCGAAATCCCGGAGAGCGAAGCCACCAGACCAGGAACCACCGGTTTTCTGGCTCAGCCAAATCTGATAGCCCAGAGACCTCGGGCACTTTACGCCAGGATCTCACTTGAAAAGGAGCTTGTATGGAACTGCACAAATGGAACTGCCTTGAAGGTAGATACCATCACCCACATGCAGGACCGCAGGGAGGCGCACATGCGAGACAACTGTAGTTGAAATGCAGCATGCAACTTCTAGAGTTTGTCCAGAGGAATAAACACTCTGGCCAGAGATGAAACCAGGGTCAGGCCCAGATAATCAAATTTTCTGGAAGGATCCGGAGCAGACAGGTAGTATAGAAGCCAACTGAAAACTGACATCTGTATATCGAGCTACGTCGCCCTGCAGGGTAGCCAAGATCGTCCAAGCAGCTCAGGCCCGCAATCCCCCGCTGATGTATCCACACCAGAACTGGGACCAACAACTTTGCGAGTACGCGAGGGGTGGAGGCGATACCAAAAGTCAACACTGCGAGCTGAAAATACTCTTTTCCCACAGTAAAATGGAGGAAGTCTAAATTAGTGGAGGAATGCCTCAGGGGGCGTGGATCAGCGTATGCCTGGTCACCCACCCAACCATCCAGCAGGTGCCAATGTATACCCCCCTTGAGTGACAACCCTGGCAGGGGAGGGGGATGGACAGAGTGTGCAAAGCACCTAAGCCAGAGACCTGAACCTCACACAGGGAGAGGGGGGCTGTGGAGAACCCCAGAGGGACTGACCACCCCAGGGTGTACCCGCACCTCACACCACTCAAGGAGAGGATGTGCCCCTTACTTACCGCTCCAGCGTGGGTAACGCTCCCAGACAGATCCAGCTCGTCACTGAAATGGGGCGCCATCAGCCATGAGGAACGCTGCGACTCAGGCCGATACCGGTCGTATGCGACCTCGCAAAACGTTTAACTCGCAGGGCCAGCCCCCCATCCAGTGGGGCTATGTCGCGGCTGACCTAGCGCATAGCTGCGGTCTGCACGCACTCGCTGGCCAGACTGGGGAGACCACTGGATCTTAGCGTCCAGCCTGTCGCCCAGTCCGGAAGTTGATTGTAGATCTCACAGGAAAAAAATCCAAGAGAAAATAAAAAAAAAGTAGTTTAAAAAGCAAAAAATTGCCAGGACCAGTGATCCCAGCAGGGTCCTTACTCCTGCCTAGGCAGAAAAAAAAACTGAAGGCCTATGGCAGAGAGGGGGTGTATATCATGGCCCACTCCTGTAGGGGGAGATATAACCCTCTGAACAATGGAGCGCTGTGTCTGTCAATGAATGAAAGAGAAATGCATACTATTGCAACAATCTTTTGCGGAAGATGCCTGAGAGCTGGGTGTCATTTACATATAAAGTTAATTTAGTCTTGGAAAACCCTTGACCTGAAAAATGTAACACTAACAGGATGAGGTATTACTAGATGAGTAGAAAATACATGATACTACTACCACCAAATACCACAACTACACAACACCCAGTTTAAAGGATTTCCAATATGTGATCTTTTAAGAAAAATTAAAAACATAGCAACAATGGGCAATTAAATAACCATACTATTAGAAAATGTGTATGTATTTTATAATTCAGTGTAGAAAAGAACCTACCTTTTGAAAGAAATCTTCACCACTTTTGCCTTTTCCTTCAGCAGCCGCTGTAATTAGAATAAAAGTTCATTTAGTGATATGAAGGATAAGTTATGTGCAAATATTTGCTTTAAATACATTTTAGGCAAAAAAATGAAATAGAAAAATAAAATGAATTAAATCTGCTACTTTAGTTTACATTTATTAAAATTAGAGAAAAGAAAGATTTAACCTCTCTAAACATCAGCTGGAGCATTCAACTGCTGTAAGGTCTAAATTTGGCCCCCTTACCTTAGCTGTATGATGGACAAATAAATCTGGCAAATACTACAAATTTTCAATACATTCCCAGTTATCCCTCACTGGTTATATCAAGTGTAGAAGGCTGTCACAGTATACCCTAAAATCAGCAAAACTGTACCATTAGCTTTTTTTTCTTAGCTTTAACTGCATTTGGATCCCATCCTAAACCTTTCTAACCATGTTAGAGAGTGGACATGAACCAAACTACTGTGCATCAGTTGTAAAGACACCAAAATAGAGGGACTCTGTTTGTGAACTCTTTTTTCACACCTCCAAGGTACCGTAAGTCTTAATGACTATTGGGCATTTTGGTATTGCCCTTTACTAAAACATCACAAATTTAATGAAGACAAGCTACAGATAGAGCTTAGCAAACCAGTTATGAAGACTTCAAGATCTGCTTGTTATGAGCTCTGGCAGTGATGTGAATGGTTTTTACCATTCACATCACTGAAATTCAGTCCATCAATATTGTGATTTGTGTGTCTCTGCCACACAGCTTAAAGCGGTTGTATACTCCGCTTGGACATTTTTACCTACAGGTAAGCCTATAATAAGGCTTACCTGTAGGTAAAATTAATATCCCCTAAACCTACACGGTTTAGGAGCTATTCACCCTGCATGCAGCCACTGACGTCAGCGGCACATGCGCAGTGAAGGTCTAGCGTATCGTGCCGAAACGGAGCGCGGGAGTGACGTCATCGCGGCTCCAGCCACTCACAGCGTCGAAGCCAGCAACCCCTGAAGAAACGGCAAGGCGACATGTCAGCCCCCTCAGCACTGACCGGGTCGGGCTGCGGGAGCTTCGTTCTAAAGTAAATATTCCATAATGTGCTAGTATGCGATACATACTAGCACATTATGCCATTGTCTGGCAGTTTTCTTCTTCTTTAGTGGTTTACTACCGCTTTAAGCAAAAAAAAAAAAAAAAAACGCTGAATCTTATTTCTTGCTTCAGGCTGGAGATGAAAAGGTGAGAACAAGGTGCAGAGTTCCACATACTGGCATCATTTTTTAGTATCCTTTGCCTTGTCTAAATGCCTGGCCAGTTCTGACACTTCCAGTTAGTGTCAGAGCTTGCTGCTAAGCCCTGCCCTCACACATACCTTCTTATACCTACTTATTACCCCATCACTATGATGGGCTGTCCCATTTGCCAATATAATTTGTGAGGAAGGAGCTGACAGGAAACTGCAGGAATTAAGAGAAGGTGATAAAGCTTTGCCTAACCAAATAACTTTAATTGTGGAAAGCAGAAGATAGTGAAAGTTGCTGCATGTATTCAAGACGTGTCTGCACTACATGCATCTATAAATACCTGTCTGCAGCTTTGAGAATTCTTAACAAGGATTAATAGTACATCTGGGAAACAAGTATGTTTATTCTGAGAAGGAAAATTCAGTAATGGCAGTCACCATATTTATTCCAATATTTTTTTTTTTTTAAATTATTAAAACAATTATATATATAAAACAGGGTGCACTGTTCCGAAGTCACTGCTAACACAAAGCGAGAGCAAAAAAAAAAAAAAAAAAAAAAAAACAAGAGCAGTTTCCCTTTAGACTGCCAATTTAAATTGCAAATTGTTCTATCTGGATATAACAGGCCAAGAAAGGAGGAGGGGAGGAATGGAAAAAAAAATACACAGTTGTGTGTGCAAGTTCGAGCTTGAGGTACTGAGCTCTATAAACTTAGCAGCCAAGAATATGGCAAGTAAACACATGAAGGAGCCTGTAGTTACAGTATATTTGCTGGCTTTAAATTTAAAATGTATGCAATTTATACATTTGCCTGAATAAAAAAAAAAATATTTTAAACCTATTTTAAAAAAAAGGTTTACTGAACATTTTTAAAAAAAAAAAAAAAAAAAAAAAAAAAAAAAAAAAAGGATTTTAAAAAATGTATTTCACCACTTACTAATGGCAATTCCTTAAGCAGACATGTCGTTGGCCTTGTGCTAGTTCCTACTTTTGAACATGGCTTATTTTAGCTTTATTACAATTTGCATCCAAATGTTCTTTTAGTCTGCCATATCCGCTTTCAGCTCAGTTCATTGCAAGAACTATTGAATTACAGATGGCTGTTCCAATGAAAATACCCACTGGTTGCAACAGGTGTTAACCATTAATTGTTCACAAGACCAAGTTGGCTTTATTAATTATATGGGAAACACGTGTAAAGTTGTGCTTCATCACACTGACTTTAAAATTGGACTTCTGTTTTTTTTTTTTTAAAGAAAGAAAAACAAAACAAAAAAAAAAACCTACGAGTTAAATGTCATCATTAATAAAATGAACTAGAGCAACCATGGGCCCACTTGCCTAGAGCAGTGTTTCTCAACTCCAGTCCTCAAGGAGCCCCAACAGGTCATGTTTTCAGGCTTGCCATCATTTTGCACAGGTGATTTGATCAGTTTCACTGCCTTAGTAATTACCATAGCCATTTCATCTGAGGGAAATCCTGAAAACATGATCTGTTGGGGGCGCCTTGAGGACTGGAGTTGAGAAACAATGGCCTAGAATATCCCACTGTCAAAAGGAAACATTTTTAGAAGTTAGCAGCTGTGCATATACACCTCTATAAAAATGCTGAAACTTACAGTGACCAAGTAAAAGGTGAGTTTAATAAAGCCAAAAGGGGCTTATTGGCAATAAGACTCCATGTTTTGTTTTTTTTCTCAATGACAAAGCAAAATAAAATCTGATTGGTTACAATTACCATCAGCCATCAGACCTGCACCAACTACCCAGGTGTCGGGGGAAAATGGTTCAACTACAGCTGCTCTATCAGTAGATGACTTTTACTTATGCATCATGTGTACACATTATGGTTAATCTACGCTTAGGAAGCAATTAACATTTTTCCACAATATGAAAAACAGCTGAAACTGCTGTAAGTGATAGTGATATATGGCCTATGGGGACGTGTAATAAAACTGGAATACAAAAGATTTACTGAAACTCTCCTATAATGACATTCCACTCTGCCATCAGTCTGGATCCACTATACATAGATGTATTGATAGGATTTATGTAGATCAGGTACTAATCACATTGCATTTTTAAATGATGAAAGCATTTGGTGTTCACATAGTTTAGTGTGTTAATTATTAGCAGTCAAAGTTACTCATTTATTGTAGATTTGAGTTTCTGGGTTACTTGAAATGGTCATATCACCAATCTATTACAACTCCTGTGAGTAATGAAAGCTGACCAAGTATTTAACATTTTTTAAATATTTCACCCTCTTTAGCTGGATGCGGAGCCTATGATCAGGGTCAATTTAAATGCAATGAAGTTTTTGTTCTAAGTGAACAAAGGTGTATGTGGATTTTTAACACTCAAATATCCATGTCTGAATGAAAAGCATTTAACAGATAAACCATATATTTTTTTCATGGGAATTACCATTTTTGTTATAACCCCTTCATGCCGACTGTAGGCAAAATATGCAGCCTCGGCTTGAAGGGGTTGCACCGGGGTGATGCCTGCAGCTGCACGTATGTCCCTGGTACTTTTTTTTTTTTTTTTTTTTTTTTTTTTTTTTAGAGCCGGCGGTTGGCTCTCAGGATAACAACCGATGCGGCCAAGAAGCCGCTCAATTGTTATCCTGCCGCCTTCCGTGGCGCTCCCGTCCCACCAGGAGGCCCGAGCGAAGCCGGAATTGGCTTCAATCAGGTCTTGGATCTAGTAACCCGGAAGCGATGTCAGACAGCATTCAACAGCAGCCAAACTTGGCATTTTTGAATGTTTTTAAGTGCAAGGAATAGATTTGGGGTCTTATAGACCCCAGATCCCTCCATAAAGAGTACCTGTCACTGCCTATTACTGTCACAAGGGATGTTTACATTCCTTCTGACAGCATTAAAAGTAAATAGAAATTACAGGGACAGTAGAAAAAAAAATAATAATGTGAGTTATTGCTTCAATCGTAAGAGCGAGAGCAATAATTCTAGCACAATACCTCCTCTAAGTATAAACTGGTAATCTGTAGAAATTTTTAAAAGCGTCACCTATGGAGCTTTTTAAGTACTGTAGTTTGTCGCCATTCCACGAGTGTGCGCAATTTTAAAGCGTGACATGTTAGGTATCTAATTACTTGGCGTAACATCTTCCACATTATACAAAAAAATTGGGCCAACTTTACCGTTTTGTTTTTTGTGAAAGCAACAAAATGACAGAAAAAGGCTTCGGCATTAAGGGGTTAATTACTGGGAGAGGAAAATAAAACTTGGGTAATATTAAAAGATCTTATTGCATACCATTAAAGAGAACCTGCGTGCCAGAGGTTGGGGACATCAAGTCTGTAGTAACAGTGATAAAAAGGAAGCATAAAATAGGCTTTTCTGGCTAACAAAAAGCACTAATCAGGCATCCCATTTTGCTGTCCCTTACTTTTAAAATGTTTAATATGGCTGACACAATGGCTTTAAGTTTTTTGAAAAAAGATATTGGGCTTAATTTTGTAAGAGGCTTAAAAGTGTAACCATTAACAGACAATAGACTATTTAGCAAGTTATAATGCATGCTTTATTTTTTAATTACTGTTAGGTTTTCAGCTATGCCATGATTACTTTCAGCACTTGTAAATTAAAAGAACAATTAAGGCAATAATATGATTGATAAAAAAGGTACTACTAATTTTTTTTTTTCAATAAATATAAGGTTACTTTATGCACCAAAAACCATACCAATTATTTTCCATCTTAAACGTAATTTCCAGTACTCTCTACCATAAGCAAAATCTAGGAAACTTAAAACAGATCTTTAAACTTTGCTACAATTAAACCAATCTAGTACATAGATTACTGCTACTAACATTTCTATGATCAAATAAACACACAGCAAAATCAAATATGGTCCACCACCAATAAAACGTAAAAACAAACAAAAAAACAAACAAACAAATGAATCAGAGCCACATTTTGGGTTGTTCCATTTACAAATTAAGTAAATACATGTGAATTACAATCTGAGGCCAATGTACCATTTTTCCAAGTCCAGGCAACACTTAAAAAAGAATACCAGGGGGTTCCAGTCTAAGTGTAGTAGAAACTACAACTTTAAACTTGGCAAACTTTAATAAAATTCAAATGCAAAGTGGCAACTCATAATCAGTAGTAAAGCGCTTGTCATACCACTGCACTGCCCATTGCCAAGAGGACTCTGTGGAAAGCATGTTAATCCAGTCCCAGGATCTCAAGCACTGCCACTGGCTGGGTTGTATTGGGGACACCCCGCAACCATGGAATGCAGAGTCGGCCAGAAGTAACATCAGTGCTAGGGGACGTATTATGTGGCTATGCATTTCAGAGCTTTACATTTACAAGCTTTACACTTCTACTACACTTAAACTGGCGCCCTCTGGTTATTTTATTTTCATCAAGATTTCCTCAGGCTGGGTTCACACTACTGCGAATTGAATGCATGTTTCTCCGCATCCAATTCGCATAGCAAGCGATTGTGACCGGCTCTCACAGCGGCTCTTTGCGTTTTAGGTCTGAATACAGCAAAAAATTCAGGCTGAAATCGGACCTGAAATGGAGAATGGAGGCACACCAAACTCCTGCTGTGAGCTGCTGCATTCTCTAGTGTGAACCCAGCCTCAGTCTTTGAGGAGCAACAAGTGTTTTATTGAAGGATTTTAACCCTTTGATAGACTTATGGCGATAGGTTTATTATTTTAATAAAAACACTGTCACTTACCTGCTCTGTGCAATAGTTTAGCACAAAGCAGCCCATATCCTCTTCTGGCATCCCCACCTGCGTTCCTGACTCCTCCTCTTCAGTGAGTGCCCCCCAAAGAAAACGGCTTTCTATGGTGGCACTCATGCAGGCTCGCTCCCTAGTCCCACTGCTTGCATCTATAAACACAGACAGCAGGGCTCGGCCCCACACCAGCTCCCTTATCAGAGAATTTGATTGACAGCCAATGGCTCCTGCTGCCATTATTCTGCCCAGTGAGCGAGCCGGGAAAGCTGTAGTTCTTGCGCATAGTGATAGATCAAGATCAAGCTCAGAAAGCGATACTCAGCAACAGAAGTTTTTTTTTTTTACCTTAATGCACACAATGCATTAAGGTAAAAAAAAACCGAAAGCCTTTACGACCACTTTAACCACTTCAATACCGGCGTATTGTCAAATGACGGCCGCAGATGGGATCTCCCATCCTGGGTGGCCGTCATATGACGTCCTGAGCTTCTCGGCCGTCTAGGGGGCGCGCGCGCCCGCCGCGTTGCTCGGGACCCGGTGCGTGTGCGCGGCGGCCGCAATGTCAGCCGGGCACCCACGATTGCCCGTTAACCGAGCAGGACCGTGGATCTGTGTGTAAACACACAGATCCACGACCTGTCAGTTGAGAGGAGACCGATCTGTGTTCAGTACAGAGGAACACCGATCGGTCTCCTCCCCTTGTGGAAACACATTTAACCCCTCGTGTCCCCCTAGTGGTTAACCCGTTCCCTGCCTGTCACATTTATACATTAATCAATGCAATTTTATAGCATTGATCGCTGTATAAATGTGAATGGTCCCAAAAATGTGTCAAAAGTGTCCGATGTGTCCGCCATAATGTCGCAGTCACGAAAAAAAATAAAATTAAAAATCGCAGATCACCGCCATTACTAGTAAAAAAATAAATAAATCAAACTTTTTAAAAATGCCATAAATCTATCCCGTATTTTGTAGACGCTATAACTTTTGCGCAAACCAATATACGCTTATTGCGATTTTTACCAAACATATGTACAAGAATACATATCGGCCTAAACGGAGGAAAAAAAAAATTTTTTTTTTAAAAATGGGGATATTTATTATAGCAAAAAGTATAAAATATTGTGTTTTTTTCAAAATTGTCGCTCTACTTTTGTTTATAGCGCAAAAAATAAAAACCGCAGAGGTGATCAAATGCCACCAAAAGAAAGCTCTATTTGTGGGGAAAAAAAGGACGTCAAATTTGTTTGGGTACAGCGTCCCACGACTGCGCAATTGTCGTTTAAAGTGCGACAGCGCTGAAAACTAAAAATTGGTCTGGGAAGGAAGGGGGTGAAAATGCCCTGTATTGAACCGGTTAATTTTTTTATTTCAGACAAAACGTATGGCTTAAGTGTCATTTAAATTTACTATGTACAATACATTTCCAGGAAAAAATTTAAAAAGAAAAAATAAATAAATACAGTAAAGAGCAGGTAATCCCTATTTTTGCTTACAAAATAAATTCAACATTGGTCACACAAAGGTCTTGCGATTAAAGCCGATCAGAAAATGAAAACGTTGTCAGGGATTGTCAGTGAATAGTGTGTTAAAACGCCAGGAGAAAGGGATACAAGCAGCAAATGTACATGCAAATCTTGGCAGTTTCTATAAAAGTCTAGCTTTACCCCGATAGTCAATATGAATACCTGGACATACAACCATATATACACTTACAATTTTGAAGCGCTATGTGGATTAAAAACATTTCAGCATTAGGTTAATTAAAAGCCAAACACGTTTTTGCTACTCAAAAGTCTATAAGCAGATACTTAATCACATTTCACCAAAATCAAACATTTTCAATATTTTTATGATCTGCGGTTTTCAATAAATATGAAGCAAATCACTTGTTCAGGCACTTGTAATAGGGTGACAACACTGTCCCTGCCCCTCAAATGTGCTCCCGCATGGTCACCCATGCTTGGGATGAAGACTACATGTGGCAATTTCAACACACATTACACAGGCATGGTCCACTCTTATCAAGAAATCCACCTCAGGAAGTGCCATGAGGCCAATTGCTGGTTTACATGCATATACTGTAGACAGAAGTGGCTGAAGGAGATCAGCAGCATGGAGATGCAACAACAGATGTAAAAAAACAAAAAAACAAAAAAAAATAAAAAACCACGTTTTTACCCTTCTAAGTTCAACTGTTGAGAAAGCACAGTGCTTTAGAAAACCTCATTAAAAAGGAAAAGTCCAGCCTGAGCTCGTTTGGCTGGGCTTCTCCTAAGGGTCACAAGAGTGCAATTTCATTTTGCACTCCTGTGACGGGTTTTCAGCAGAGAGCGGTCTGAAGTCCGCTCTCTGCTGACGTCACTGGAAACAGGCCAGGCACGACAATGAAGTCTAGATCCACCAGGTGCCTGGAATGATGCCCGTCTCAGCATCCCAGTGAGCCGCTGAGAGCCTGAGACGGCTGCTCCCCGTCCCTCCACAGCTCAGCGCTCCAGTGAGCGTGGAGGAGCAGAGAGGAGAGCTGCTGACTGACAGGGGTTCTCAGTGCAGAGACGCCAGGGGACAGATGCAGCATCGGCCCAATGCTGCATCCACCTAGATAAGTATGATGGGTAAAAAAAAAAAAAAAAAAAAAAAAACACACCCCACCATACTTTTCTTTTAACCTACGGTTTACACCCCTTTATAGGTTTACGCAAAAATAACCTAAGCTAACCATACAGAGTTAGTTGTTTTTTGTTCAGCCAGCGGGCCAGGCACTTCCATCCATAGAAATGAGGTGGATGGAGGAATCCCCCCTTCCCCCTAGAACAATTTATTCTGACAGCTTTACCCTGCCAGAATACATTGATCGGCAGCTATAGCCGATGATCGAGAAATGTTTTCCAGCTTGTTCCTTCAACAGAAGTCAAAAGGACCGACTTGTGTCGAGTAGGGATGACCACACACTGAAATTCGGTCAGTCCCTGCTGATTTGGCCAAATTTCGAACAGTTTATGGCCAGCTTTAGAACAAAGGCCGTCAAACTCCAAACTTAAAGCATCCAGGGAATGCCCACACTTACCCTCCTACTGTATTGCTAATTGTGCACATAGCAAGCTCTACACTCAGACTCATGGCAGAGTTCGTGGTTGGGATTTACCATTCAGGTCTGCATCCTCAGTTTAGCTCCACCATCAGCTGCACAGTCTGCAAAGCCGATTTGAAAAGTCACAGTTCATATGAAGGGCTAAAGAATGGAATATTCTACTATGTAGTGGATCATTTGTATGTACAGTAATAGCATCATTAGAAATTAGGCAAAGTTTACAAGAGCAAACATTAATTGATAACACAATTTTAAAACTGGTTAACTTTTCTTTATCGTGGCTGTCTGGAAATTATTGTGCAATATGCATATCACTTATATACACACACACACGATTTTATTAGACTATACAACTACATGTTAGTAGTAAACTGAACTGCTAATGCTATCCAGTAACAGCTGCACAATGTGAATTGCAGCACATGGTACCACAATGGCACTATGCAGTGCTTCCAATGTCACAAAAAAAAAAACCTGCGTTTTTGCGAGTGAAGTTTGTTTTGAAGCACAAACAGCATGATCAGGGAACAAACACAATCTCTTACTGCTATACAAACTGTATATGCTTTTTCATAGTACATCACTTTGGAGGCTACGCTGCAGCGTTGTACAATATATTGCAACACAGCAGTATCAGAATCATTCTTTTATTTTTCTACAGTTGTATTGTACAGCACTACAACGTAGCCTCCAATGATATGTACTATGAAAAAACATACTTTTTAGCAATCTGCACTGTTAGATATACTGTGTAAAAGACGGAATGCAACCATTTCCTTGGTTCGGCATGCAAGATCATGATTAAAAAAAAAAAAAAACACCTACAACTGGGTGGTGCAACCTAAAGCAAAACCAGAAACCACAAGCTCCAATTTCACCCAGTCTTCATTGAGCACACTCTGAAATTTTAATCTCAACTGAACACCATTTCAGTACCAATTACTTTATACAAAACATACGGCAGCTCTTAAAGCATTTGAGGGGTGGACCAATTCTGAATCTGAGCCAAAACTAATAAACATAACCTTATTACAAATTCTCAGTCAAAATGATGTACCACATTACACGTAAAATACATTTTATTTCAGCCTATCAATGCGCAAATTGTTCATTTCCACTTAATCTTGAATCCGGCATCATTCGATTTTAATGTAACTTATTCAACCATAGGTCATTCCCTACATAAATATACAATTGTCTTAAGTACAAGCACGATTATCACTGTCATCTGAAACAGTCATATTATCTACCAAGTGCCGTCTACTGCCTTGCCCTTTCACCTAGGGCTCTTTTACAAACTTAAATATCCAATTAATGCAGTAGGAAAGTATGCAGGAAGTTCCACAGCTGTGGTGCAGATCTAAAAAAAAAAAACAAAAAAAAACAAAAAAAAAAAAAAAACTCCCCAAATGGAATTGTCTTTCTTACAACACAAACAATGCAAAGCTCTTCCAAAAGAAACAGGGAAGATAGTGTTTATTATACTTAAGGCATTGAAGTAGTAATATGCAAAATGTGAGTCTTACAGAAATACCAATTTTCAGTCTTGAGCAAAGTAGACTTCTGTATCCTTGATCTAATAAAATGGCAAAATCAATGAAAAGTAGACATTGTTTTATTAGTTATGGAAAACTGTGCTTATAGAAAACACATTAGCTCACATACCCAGAAACTTTGTAAATATAATTAACTCAAATTTCTTTCCCCATGTGTTAAACATGGTCACCAATGTAATCTGCACTGTAAATGCAGACAGGAGGGAGAAGGATGGTAGACATTATTATTGTAGCAATAACTCACGGTGGAGCTGCTGGTTTAAGCGGGTCTGTTACCTTCACTCTGCTTCCCTCTGTTTCACCACACCGGGTCTAGGGTTCCGTTGAGTTTACCTCTGGACGACACGCACCAAAACTGGAGTACGTTTTCAATGCTTTATTAAACACTTGACTTAGGAAATAGCAGGAAAGAGATGAAAGAGAAACTGCCGAAGAAACTCAAACATCTTCCTTTAGGGTTCTTTTAACAAATGTTCGGGTAGAATTCAGATATTGTATGGAATGCGCTCCCCCCGTGGGACACACTCCTTGCTCGTCTGGATAGGCCTCTCTCACCAGCCTAGCAGCCAGTACGCAGCACGAATCAAAGTCTCTGCCACAGACTTGCTTGGGAACAAAATCCGTACGATCCTCTGCCACAGGATGTATCAGATTTTCTGTAATGAACGTCAGTCACAGTGCCTGAACCTTTAAGCCAACCCGGCAACACTATGCTGTATAGTTACTTTCGGATACGTCCTCCAACCGAGTCACCAGGCCCCTCTATAGACCAGCACGCTGCGTGATCCCTCCAAGACGGGTCCTCCCCTGGGATCTCCTCGGTTGTCCAGCTTCACCACACAGGACCGACAGCTCAGGACCATTCCTCGGCCGCGGTGGTAGGCCCCAGACAAGCCTCTGGACCCACCCCTGCGCCGTGGTATTGTAGGCCTCTGGAACGGAGGACCACGAGGTAGCTCCTTAACGCATACCTGTCGGCCAGGAGGGCCAGCAGGTGGCTGAAAAAAAAAAAACCCAAAAAATGGCATCTGTCCCATAAATACCCTCGCCCAGAATGCAACTCGGAGGACCACCTCCACCGAGTTGTCTCCGGGACAGAAGAGCATCCATACGCTTCAACACGTTGCCTTTCCAACACTAACCAGTGATAACAGTGACACCCACCGGTCAGCATGGAAACACACACAACGTCAGCCAAGCTGGAACAGAGGCAAACTTAACCTTCCTAACAAACAAGTTACTAAATTTACCTAACGTGCGGTAGATTGCAAATCTACCAGCGCTACATTATTATTATTATTAATAAACACGATTTATATAGCACCAACAGTTTGCACAGCGCTTTACAACATGAGGGCAGACAGTACACTTACAATACAAATTAATACAGGAGGAATCAGAAGGCCCTGCTCATTAGAGCTTACAAACTAGAGGTGTAGTTAGTACTTTTGCCTTTATGCTTCAGGTTTTAATCCCACCTGAAACATACTATCTGTATAGTCCTCATACCTGTGTGGGTTTCCTTCCACAATCTAAAAAACTACTAGTAGTTGGCATCCTCCTTAATTGCCACTAGTGAGAGTTTGTGTACAATTGTGTGGAAAGAGGATTACATTGCAAGATTCTTTGGAGGGCATGCTGTTAATGGAACTAGCAGTTGAATAATATGTTGGTACTATATACATTCTCAAAGTAAACAAGGCATCTCTTCTCCATATTGTGCGATTCAAAATCTTCAAATTAAAGTAGTCATTAATAATTTTTATGCCACACTCTTGTAATCTTTGAAAAAAATGGATCCCCAATTGCTAAAAGCAGGCAGCTAATCCATAAACAAAGTTACAAAAGTAGAGAATACATCCCAACTCAGAACTTAGAACAGGAAAGGCATGGGGATCCCACTAAATGCTTGTTTCTCTCCTTAGGCTTAACTGAACCAATTCAGGCCTGCTTATTGCTTAAAGCTTATGATTTGTTTCTCAAGTGATTACACATGTACAGCACATTGATAGTCACTTATGGCTCATGGCAGCGCCTACATTGATTCAAAAATGTACGTGGAACACATGCCTTTGTTTTCACACCATCTCTGCACTTATATTACAGACCCACACAGGCTGGATGTGAACATAACAGTTCACAACAGTTCACATAACAGTTAGGCTTGGCCTGTAAATACAGCGATCAAAACCTAGGTAAAGAAAAGAGGTAGAGGTAACAGGCTGAATACATAGTCTATATATCTACATAGTCTACAATATACATCTATTGTATAAAAAGTACAGTTCTCCATTAAAGCAAACCTGAGCTTTGCCTTTGCTTGTTCAAGAAATAGATTCGCTTTAATGATCTCACTGCCATGTAGCTCTACTTTTTCACTTCCCCGATGCCGCCGCCGCCCCCCCCCCCCCCCAATCCCATCCACCCATTTGAGAACGTGTCAACAATACATTTTACCTTGTTTTGACATTGGCTATAGATCTGTAAAATAATAAACGGTTACAGCGCTGATAGACGTGATAATACAATAAAGTGCTATGTGCTGAAAATATACGTTGGATATTAACTGAGTTTCAAATGCAACTACTGGTCACCATAGTGTATATGATATGTGAGAAAACAACCAGTATTATCTAATTGCAAAAAAACAACCTAAGAGTATGCTGACAGAGACCAATAAATGGTTAAAAATAAAATACAAGTGAACTCTAGTCACAATACAAAAGTGCAAATATGGAAAATAGTCCCAAAATAAATAAATATCTAGCACCAGCTGGGCATGGAAGACTCAGACAAACAGCTTAATGATGGCCCAACGGCTCCTCAATCACAAATGTCAGTCCGTATCTATGATCCAGCAACAGATGCTTCTAAGATGGATAAATAGATGTAATGGCTGATACTTCAAACAATGGAGCCATGGATCTTGTAATCGGTCACCCAAAATAGAAAGAGGAAAAAATATATAGTGAAGTACTGCGGGATGTAAGAGCCAATCGCGCTACAAACCGCTACTCACGCTTTCCCTGGTGGCAGTCAGGCATATCAGGCATATCAGATGCTTCCGCGATCGCCGCTTGGTAGCGTGCGTTCCACGGAGCCAGGAAGATGAAAAAAGCGTCACTTGGTTGTGTGAAGGCCGGATGTGACGTCGACGCGTTTCGCCCCTCCCCCAGGGCGTCATCAAAGGACCTTTGATGACCCCCTGGGGGAGGGGCGAAACGCGTCGACGTCACATCCGGCCTTCACACAACCAAGTGACGCTTTTTTCATCTTCCTGGCTCCGTGGAACGCACGCTACCAAGCGGCGATCGCGGAAGCATCTGATATGCCTGATATGCCTGACTGCCACCAGGGAAAGCGTGAGTAGCGGTTTGTAGCGCGATTGGCTCTTACATCCCGCAGTACTTCACTATATATTTTTTCCTCTTTCTATTTTGGGTGACCGATTACAAGATCCATGGCTCCATTGTTTGAAGTATCAGCCATTACATCTATTTATCCATCTTAGAAGCATCTGTTGCTGGATCATAGATACGGACTGACATTTGTGATTGAGGAGCCGTTGGGCCATCATTAAGCTGTTTGTCTGAGTCTTCCATGCCCAGCTGGTGCTAGATATTTATTTATTTTGGGACTATTTTCCATATTTGCACTTTTGTATTGTGACTAGAGTTCACTTGTATTTTATTTTTAACCATTTATTGGTCTCTGTCAGCATACTCTTAGGTTGTTTTTTTGCAATTAGATAATACTGGTTGTTTTCTCACATATCATATACACTATGGTGACCAGTAGTTGCATTTGAAACTCAGTTAATATCCAACGTATATTTTCAGCACATAGCACTTTATTGTATTATCACGTCTATCAGCGCTGTAACCGTTTATTATTATACTTCAAGTTCACACACTTTTTTACAGCAGCGATAGCTTCTAGTCTAATTCCTTTGTTGCGAGCGCTGTTTTTTTCATTTATTATAGATCTGTAAAAGCATTGCAGAAATTTCAGGATCCAAATCTGACAAGTGTGTTCATCTAGTTTTGATTTTTTGATTACATTTTATTTGACTGGTGGTCTAGCTCCAGTGGATCCTTGAGCATCTGCATTTTTAGTCCCTACAAATGTTTTTAAACCTAAAAAATACAGGAAATGGCCCTGCAGGAATATCAGGGTGCTGTAGAATTAAATGGATGACGGTATCTACAAATAAAAAATTAGAGTGACTGAATAAATGCAGCTGAAAATGCACAATCGTTCAGCGGAGCAAATTATTTTGCATCATACTACAACATATAAAAATGAAAGCCTCTGGCCACATCCAACCCACATAATATGCCAATAGGTAAAAACCTTGTGAGCTGCAAAAACTAAAATCTAAAAAGTGAAAATTAAACTAAACTAGAGACAGCTGCCAACACTCCCCACACTTCCCCAATTGTGATAATACAAATTTGAATGACACAATGTGCGGCACTAGTAACAATTACTCAGAAGTATATATAACAAAATACAGTAAAAATACTTATTTAAAGTGAAGAAAAATCTATCCTGCAAAATAAAAATATATAGTTCAAAATTAAAGTGCAAGTGCTCTGTGTATTGCACACAATCCTTAATGATGTATTATAACAAAAAATAACTGTCCATTATAGTAGCATAAAAAACAGGTGATAATGGTGTCTTCATGCAGTGTGCACACACCCTCCACCAGGTGTACCCTCACCTTAAATAAGCCTGTAGTTGCATCCTGGGAAGCAGACAGGTCTGGTGTAATGGAGATGAAGGCTTTTTGAAACACCAGGAGTAGTGGCTTTCGATCTGCGCCATTACCAGGAGGAGGAAGTGATCTGTATTTAAGTTAAATAACCACCATAAGAAAAAAGGAACATCTTTCAAGCTGTTGATATTAAAGTGGAGTTCCACCCACTTTGACAACTCTTCTGCATCCCTCACTAAACTGTGCACTGTAAACAAATTAGATATTTTTAAAAAAAAAATTCTCAGCACCTACTGTATAACCGCTGCATTCATTTTTCACTTCCTCCTCCCTGGTCGTGGCCCATCGCATCATTTCCTGTTTGCAATGCCTTCTGGGAAGGGGCGGCAATTTCCTCTGATACCGCCGTTGCTCTGGAAACCTGACCTGAAACCTATTACACTGCTTGCGCTGCACTGAGCATGTGCGAGATCTGCAAGGATGAAATCCAGGAAGAAATACAGTCTGGCTTCAGATGCCCACACTTAAGATGGCCACGGCCTGCTGTAAGTTTATAAAATAACAAACTACTGCTATAAACTAACAAAACAAACCTTAGTTTACAGACTAACTTTACTAGAATACATTAAGCTTGTGTATTATAGGGGTATTTTTATTTAAAAAGTATAATTTTGGCCGGAACACCACTTTAACTACAGGCTTATTTATAAAGCCCTTAAAGTGAGCGTACACCTGGTGGGGGGTGTGTGCACAGGGCATGAATCCACTATGCTCACCTGTTTAATGCTACTAAAATGGTCTGTTATTGCTTGTTATACTACATCATTAAGGATTGTGTGCAATACACGGAGCACTTGCACTTTTATTTTGGACTATATATTTTTGTTTCACAGTGATATAAATAAGCCTGTAGTTAAATATCAACAGCTTGAAAGATCCTCCTGTAATTCCTTTTTCTTCTGGTGGTTAACTTAAATACAGATCACTTCCTCCTCCTGGTAATAGCGCAGATCGAAAGCCAGTACTCCTGGTGTTTCAAAAAGCCTTCATCTCCAACACACCAGACCTGTCTGCTTCCCAGGATGCAACTACAGGCTTATTTAAGGTGAGGGTACACCTGGTGGAGGGTGTGTGCACACTGCATGGAGATACTATTATCACCTGTTTTATGCCACTATAATGGACAGTCATTGTTTGTTATAATACATCATTAAGGATTGTGTGTAATACACAGAGCAATTGTATACTTCTAAAATGTATTTTCTAAAATGATTTGGGGTCATTTTAAGTTTAGAAACTGATGAGTTCCTTAAAATGCAAGCGCTCTCTGTTTTCAAATGAAGCCGATCTGAAGTTTTTCTGCAAAAAAAAAAAAAAAAACAAACACACACACACACACACACACACACACACACACAGGAAAGGATAACACTGTTACACCCCCCAAACCCCCCTGGGATTTTACATATTAACATAAAGTTCAAGAGTTCAGAATTCTTCAAATTACCCGCTTATGAGTCATTACATAAATAGTCCAGGCAAACACAAACCACACATTTTATCATACAGAGTTTATCTGTTAGTTGGAAGCTCACACATTCAAATATGGCTGCCTTAATAACAGGCCAAAAATGCAGCTTATTTTGCTTAGTCATCAATATATTTATTCCAATTTTTTTGCTTTGTTTAAGATGCTGCCCAACAAATCACAATTTTTCTATGCTGATCAGCACTGAACATCTGGAAGTAGTCAGCTGCTGTTTTTAAGCAATTTACCTTTTCTAACAGATACCCAAATGAATCCTGTGTATGGTTATCCAGAGCACATTTTTTCTTTGGCTTCAACACAATTTATGTTTAAAAATAGCCACTTCCCGAGCAGTTAAATATCCTAGATTCTAGTTATTTACTTGTAAGGCCTGGTATTAACTGCACTCCTGACACCCCCACCAACCCCCCCCCCCCCCCCCCCCGCCCCCGCCCAATTCTCTTATGTCCTTTTATAAATAATATTTCCATCAGAAAGCTATAAAACTCAATTTTTGATTTTTCGAACTTCCCCCTAAAATGGCTAATGTTGATCAGAAGAATTAACAGGTGCCCTCAACAATATGGAATTCAGCTTCAAATCCACGTAAGTATTCAAGTCTAAAATGTATTTTTTTTTTTTTTGACAAATTATTAAAAAGAATTCTGGACCTCTTGTCTAGGTGAGAAAGACGTAGCTACAGTTCCCCACAGCCCGCATCACGGCATCCCAGGAAGCTTCAGACACTAAATGTCACACTGCTCGCATGCGCCTGGAATTATCCAGGATACTGTGCATACACCACAGCATGTCATCAGGGGGGCCGGCAGGAAGAGGCAGCCAGCAACTGATGACAAAGGAAAGAAGATGACAGTGCAGGACGTGAGGTTCAGGGAGGGAGTGACAGAATACAGCAGACAAAGCTAGATTTGCTGGGCAGGTAGTTTAAAAAAAAAAAACACACACACAACCCAGTAAACAAGGTAAGACTGCATTTAAAATATTACAAAAAAAAAAAAAAGTTGCTTTCAGTCTGGAGCATTTTTGTTTCAGCCAATGAAAAGCTAGTGACCAGGAGGAGGAAATTGTTGTTAGGTCACATACTGTAGCACATGTTGAAGTCTATTGGGACCAAAAATGCACAATCAAGCCCCAAGGTGCAGTGCTGAGATAAGTGGAATAAGAGGAGTTTGTTGCATGCAATAGTAAGAGTTAAAAAGGGGGTGTTGGGTGCATGCTGAGCTGAAGAGGAGGCGATTTAATAATAAAAATGCCATAAAACTATTCCCTATTTTGTAGACGATATAACTTTTGAGCAAACCAATCAAAATACACTTATTGCTTTTTTTTTTTTACTAAAAGCATGTAGAAGAATACATATCGGTCTAAACTGACGAAGAAATATATATATATATATATATATAATTTATTTTTTATTTTTTTTGGGGGGGGGGGGTATTTATTATAGCAGTAAGTTATAAAAAAAAAAAAAAAAAAAAAAAAAAAAAAAAAAGTGTCTGTTTGTCAGCTTTTTTTGTTTAGAGCACAAAAAAAAAAAAACAAAAAAAAAAACCGCAGAGGTGAATAAATACCACCAAAAGAAAGCTCTATTTGTAGGGGGAAAAAAAAGAACACAAATTTCATTTGGGTACAGCATTGTACAACCGCACAATTCTCAGTTAAAGTGACATAGTGCCAAATTGTAAAAAGTATTCTGGTCAGGAAGGGGGTGAAATATTCCGGGGCTGAAGTGGTTAATGTGCTTCTTGAGTCACTCACCCAGGATTCGATGGTATGTGGCCCCCGTCCATCCATCCCTAATGCGGTGAAGTTGTTCTGTCCACTTAGCAAAAAAACACCCCGAAAGCATAAAGTTTTCACCTCCATGTTTGACGGTGGGGATGGTATTCTTGGGGTCATAGGCAGCATTCTTCCTCCAAACATGGCGAGATGAGTTGATGCCAAAAAGCTTGATTTTGGTCTCATCTTCCCAAGCTTTCACCCAGTTCTCCACTGAATCTTTCAGATGTTCATTAGCAAACTTCAGACTGGCCTGTACATGTGCTTTCTTGAGCAAGGGGACCTTGCAGGTGCTGCAGGATTTCAGTCCTTCACGGCATAATGCATTACCAATTGGTATCTTGGCGACTATGGTCCCAGCTGCCTTGAGATCCTCGACAAGATTCTCCCGTGTAGTTCTGGGCTGATTCTTCACCGTTCTCATGATCATTGAAACGCCACGAGGTGAGATCTTGCATGGAGCCCCAGACCGAGGGAGATTGACAGTTATTTTGGGTTTCTTTCATTTTTGAATAATCGCACCAACTGTTGTCACCCTCTCACCAAGCTGCTTGGCGATAGTCTTGTAGCCCATTCCAGCCTTGTGTAGGTCTACAATCTTGTCCATGACATTCTTGGACAGCTCTTTGGTCTTGGCCTTGGTGGGTAAAATGGAATCTGATTGATTGCTTCTGTGGACAGGTGTCTTTTATACTGGTAAGAAGCTGGGATTATGAACACTACCTTTAAGAGAATGCTCCTAATCTCAGCTCGTTACCTGTACAGAAGACACCTGGGAGCCAGAAATCTTGCTGATCGATAGGGGATCAAATATTTCATTCATTAAAACGCAAATCAATTTATAACTTTTGAAATGCATTTTTCTGGATATTTGTTGTTATTCTCGCAGTGTTAAAATAAACCTACTATTAAAATTATAGACTGATAGTTTGTCAGTGGGAAAACATACAAAATCAGGAGGGGATCAAATACTTTTTTCCCCTCACTGTACATGCGCAATCCAACCTTCTCAACATGACCCCTAGGCCAATCCCCCCATCTAAACAGAAAAGCCCTAATCACAAGAATGCTCCTGTTAAAAGGCAACAAATACAAGTGAAAGCTGCAAGCTAACATTCTGGCCAACCATGAAAGCAATAGTAAATTAAATATTGTCTAACCTGCTGGATTGCTTTGCTTCCAAGAGCACCAATTTGGCATGGGCTGCCCATCGACACTGGCTTGTCATCAGATTGTGATACTGAAAGGCAATATCTACAAGTAGCTTAAGAACCTCACTTTCTGAGCTGGCAGATTCCAATCAGTGCAAAAAGAAGTGAAATCACCCCAGCAGGGAAAAAAAAAAAAAAAAAGGCTCTAACCTCTCCCCAGGCTAAAAAAAGTTGTATCTGGAGTCCCACTTTAAGAATAAAAAACTTGATTACTAGTCGTATCAGATAACTCAAATTGCTTCCTTTAAAAGACGTTGATACTGCAAAGGAAATTAAATCATTGTTTAGGTACAAAGAACAAAGGAGGACCAGAAGTGCAGACTATGCTTGAAAACTTTGAAAAAAGTATATTTTCTCAGCTGCTTACTTGACACACAGCCTTTGGAAATCTGTCTGTATTTTTTAAAATTCCAAGACTATAAAAACATTAAAAAATAAAGGTTTTTTAAAAAAATTTGGAAAAAGTAGTAAGCAAGCATGAGCCAGATAAGAAGATTACAGAGGTGGTCCAGACAGAGAAAACTCAGTTATGACTCACAACAACTAGACCATGAACAAAGCATTTGATTTATACTTAGAAATTATGTTCCCAACATAAGTAAATGTCAAAAAAAGGTTTTCAGTAACAAATACCTAGCAGAAGCTTTTTTTTCCACATTGTCCACTGAACAAATAAACATAGCTAAACACCTTTATCACATCATATTTACATGTGCTAGGCCTATTTTTTCCTTGAAGAAAAAACATGGGCTTCCCAATACAATGTGGCAGTATCTGCAGTCCACAGAAAATCAATCTCAATCTTCAACTGGTCTAGTGTGAGTTAGAAAAAGAAAGGCAACAACTGGAATAATTTCTTAATGGAAAAATGGATTTTCATACATTAGGTACAACGCCTCCAAAAATGCAAATGATCCTTAATCACTTACCAACACCAAACCTGACATTTCTCTCCTACATGTAAAAATAATCATTTTTTTTTGCTAGAAAATTACATAGAACCCCCAAACATTATATATTTTTTTTATCAGAGACCCTAGAGAATACAATGCTAGACATTGAAAAATTGCTGTGCAAATACCGTGCGAGATAAAAAGTTGCAAACGCTTTTTTGGAAAAAAAAAAAAACTGTTCCGTGCTTTAAAAAAAAAAAAAAAAAAAAAAAAAAAGTAAAGTTAGCCCAATTTTTTTTTTGCATAATATGAAAGATGAAGTTGCGCCGAGTAAATAAATACCCAATATGTCACGCTTCAAAACTGCACACGCTCGTGTGCGCCAAACTTCGGTACTTAAAAATCCCCATATGCAAAGCTTTAAAAATTTTTACTGGTTACATATTTTGAAATACAGAGGTGGTCTAGGGCTAGAATTATTTCTCTCGCTCTGACATTCACGGCGACACCTCACACGTGTGGTTTGAACACCGTTTTCATACGTGGGCGGGACTTACGTATGCGTTCGCTTCTGCGTGCGAGCGCGCGGGGACAGGGGCACTAGAAAAAAATTTAATTTATTGTTAATTTTACTTTACATTTTTTAGTTTGACACTTTAAAAAAAAAATAAAAAAAATTTGATGACTTTTATTCCTATTACAAGGAATGTAAACATTGGTTGCAATAGGAATATGGCATGATCGGTCCTCTTTACATATGACCCCACATCTCACCTCTAGACTGGGAAGCCTGAAATAAAAAAGAAAAAAAATAAAAAAAAAAATATCTCAGCTTCCCAGCCCATTCGTTTGAATGCAGAGGCCGGGCGTGACGTCATAACATCGCGCCCAGCCTCCGACGATCATAGAGACTCCGGCGACCATCTGGTCCACCGGAAATCTCTATGGTAAACATACAGGGCCGGAGGATCCATTCTCCGACTCACCGATCACAGCGGTGAGTCGGTAGAAGCACCAGAGGGCGGCGGGAGGGGGGGACGTCCCCTCTTGACGCCCGAGCCACTATGATCATTCTTATGGTGTAGGGAATCTCCGGCTGAAAAAGCCAATATCTGAATGATGCCTGTAGTTGCAGGCATCATTCAGATATGCCCCCACAAGGCCCAGGACATCATATGACAGCCAGCCATCGGCAAGTGGTTAAAGTGCATTACCACTTTTGCAGTCAAATTTGAGAAAACTCCACTGGACGAGCCAGTGCTGTATGTAGTACCTTCTGTGTGAAGTTTTTAGACCAGCAAAAGGTTAGTTTGCTAAAGTGATTTTTCCCTTTCTAAATTATGAAGAAAGAAAGAAAAGAAAAGAAAAGAAAAAGAAAAAGAAAAAGAAAAAGAAAAAGAAAAAGAAAAGAAAAGAAAAAAAGTTTAACATGGTCACACCATTTGTCATTGTAATTTTTTTTTTTTCATGCCCAACTACAAGAAGCAAAGTTTAAAGAAAAGCGTTAAAGTCTCCTTAAGAAAGTACAAAAAATATGTCCCCTTGCAGGTTTAAATCAATGCACCGCATACTAGTACATTATGAGAGACTTGCCTACAAAACAGAGCCCTCCAGCACTGGGCTGTCACGGCTCCCCTGATCCCAGGTGACTTCCATGTTAACCTGGTCTTCTTTCCAGGTTCCAAATTTTCTGCCGCTTGATTGGCTGTCGCTCCAATGCATACGTCACTGCGCCATGACATGCAAAATGTGCCATAAATACGGTCTGAGCTGCACATGCGATGCTCAGATTGCAGTACTGCTGACAGACAGGGGGAACATTTATGAGAGAAGAGACCTCTAGGGTCTCTTATAACAACCCTGCTTGTCAGCGGAGCTTGGCATGTGGGAGTTTTCTACCACTTTAATGCAGCTACGCACTCAATACATTAAAGCTAAAACTTCAGGCAGATATAAAAACACACATGTTAATATGGTTCTGCACTCTATATATCATTACATTTATTTTTTAATGCAAGCAATCCAAGTACCCAAATGTGAGTTAAGCCCCGTACACACGATCAGAAAATCGCACGTAAAATACAGTTTTCGAAGCGATCCTACGATAATCGGATCGTTCGTACAGAGCTTTCGAGAGCCGATCACGACAGTTCATCTGATATTATTCTATCGGACATGCACGAAAAAATTTTTCCGTACGATGCCAGATTGTTCAATTTTTGTTTAATCAGTACAGCTTTCATTCGAAAATGCAAAACAAATGCATTATAACACATGACATCACTTCCGAATTTTTTTTCTGTGGTACGGGAATTTTTGTGACATTAGTAAACTCATCAGATTTAATCTGAGATTAGCATGAAAAAAAAAAGGGATGAATATTCGTCCGATAATTGTGTGTACCGGGCATTAGTATCAGACAACACAGTCTACTGTACAGTCTGTACTGTAGACCTCAGAGGGGATTGGAGAATCAGTCAAGAATGCTGCAGTGCGAGGAGCATGCTAATTGGAATTAGAAAGCACAAAAAGCAGAGTAACAGATTAGCTCCAGTGGCATATGTGGTCATATGCAGCCACTTGTGCCCATCAAATGCAGCCACTTGTGCCCACCGACCTCCCCCCACTCGCAGGGTTTGCGGCTCTGGCAGGTGCCAGGGGACTTACTGCGGCGACCTCCGCTCCAGCACGCGTCTCCTCCGCTCCTCTTCCTAAGCGCCAGGCATCCAATAGGGTGGCCTGGCGCTTCAGCCAATGAGGAAACAGGTCTGACACCCTGCCTCCTGATTGGCAGGGAGGAAGGTTAGTGTGAAAATAGCGAAAATGTATTTGATATCCTCACAAAATTGGATGGGCACAGGGTGCACCCTCTGCGCCCTGAGCCCAACCTATTTTGAAGCCTATTAAAGTCATAGGAATCCATGCATCCTGCGTCCTGAAAGGGGCCGGGTGCACGGATGGGGAGGCGGCACCCATGCACCCACAGTGCAGGGGCCGCCACTGATTAGCTTATCCATGCGTTTCTTCTTTTACAGTCAAGTCACAGAGTGGGGCTGGAAAGAGTACAAGTGAAAGTGAAACTGCAGCAGAGGGAGAACAGGTCCCATACCTTTTTAGACAGGGCAGTGGGTCAGTAATGTGTAAATCTAAGGACTTGAAGGACAAATACAATTCCTTAGAGCGATTGTTATTTTAATAGAAAAAAGACTTTACAAACATATTATACTTACCTGCTCTGCGCAGTGGTTTTTCACAGGGCAGCCTCTTCTTGGGTGCCTGGCTGGAGCTCCTGGCCCCTCCCTCCTGTTGAGTGACCCCACAGCAACAGCTTGCTATGGGGGCACCTGAGCCGAGCTGCAGCTCCATGTATCCATTCAGACACAAAGCTGCAGTTCGGCCTCGCCCCCTCTCACTCCTGATTGGCCAACTGAGTTTGATTGACAGTAGCAGGAGCCAATGGTGCCGCTGTATCTCAGCCAATCACGAGGAAGAGTCTTAAGGCCGAGGCAATTGTGGACTTTGCTGGATAGTGATGGGGCACGGGTAAGTATTGGGGGGGCTGCTGCACACAGAAGGCTTTTCATCTTAATGCATAAAATGCATTAAGATAAAAACTTCTGCCTTTACAACCACTTTAGAGAGAAATTTCAGCCTTTCCTATGTTACTCCCGCTGAGAACCTCCTCCTTGCAGCTGCTGCACGGGTTCTGAAGCATCATGTTGCCTTTTAACAGCTGTCGGCTCTTCCTGAGTGCTGCTAGGCCCGCTCCTTACTGAATGGGGTTACATCCCAGGAGACATGGGGCTCTGCGTCATTCGCAAAGGAGAATTACAGAAAATGGGGCACAGAACAAGCCTTTTACGCACAAAAAACCCTGGTATCAGCAATGTGGAGAGGGGCCGAGATGAAGAGGAGAGTTTACTGGAAGGGTGGAGGTCTGCTTTAGGCAAGTAAAAAAAAAATGTATTCTTAGTAGTTTAAGCTCATGGCGCGATGGGGGAAGAATACAGGAGCGCCCTACATTCCTACATTACCCGCTATCTGACAATAAGGAGAGACGTTGGGCAGTCTGCGGATACTAATATGGTTCCTTTAGGCGTACCACGGTCGGAGCCATCTCAGCAAAACACCAGATATTTCCACACTACTGACTGAGGCAGCAGCCGATGCTCTATTTAAAACAGCAGGGCCAGACCCCTCTATACCCACACAGAGGACTTCTGGCAGAGACTCACAGGTATGCTCAGCAAGTTTATGCAATAAAGAGACACAGGAGCATGACGTAGAGCCAGATATCAGACAGCTCTTTCAGGCCTATCCTACCAAGGAGGGTATACAGAAGGTGTTGGGCAGTCTAATGGGCATCCTCAGGGAAGAAATAGAGGAGGTCCACTCCAAAGGAGATGCAACAAATCATAAATCGCTCCATCTGGAATTACAGCAAGGTACAACCGATGCACGTATAGATGCTACCCTGTTTCCCTGAAAATAAGACCTAGCGTGATTGTCAGTGATGGCTGCAAAATAAGCCCTACCCCCCAAATAAGCCCTACCCTGTTTCCCCGAAAATAAGCCCTACCCTGAAAATAAGATCTACAAGGACTTTAACTAGGGCTTATTTGGGGGGGTAGGGCTTATATTGCAGCCATCACCCACAATCACGCTGGGTCTTATTTTCGGGGAAACAGGGTATGGAGGAAAGGCTAAATATGCAACATCAGCGACTGATGTTACAATTACAAGCAGAAGACTCCGAAAATAGCAGGAGGAGGAATAAATGTGCGGATTATGGGGATTCCAGAAGCTACTGCGGCATCCGTTTTAAGAGACACAGTGACTGCCATCTTAAATAAGTTATTGGTGAACCCCCTGGACACCCTGATTGAACTGGATCGGGTGCATAGGTTCCCTACAGCTCGTAATCCTGCCAAGGCTGCCCCTTGTGATGTTGTCGGGTACATTTTTTTTTAGGATAAAAGAGGACAGCATGGCAGAAGGGACCATTGAACTTTGACAGGGAGGAAATGCAAGTATATTGCATTGTCTAGCGACGCAAGTACTTATGTCGCCAGAAAAAGAACAGACTTTGCTTGCTGAGACCATTATTGGATCATCTGCGCTCTATGGTTACCAAACAGTGGTAACCAGTTTAGACAGGCGGTATGCAATGCGCATCTGCTTTAACTAAGTCACTCAGTGACAACGGCGTACTTTGTACATCACTTACTCTGGCAAGTTTGGGTACAGCGTCGCACAACCGTGTAATTGTCAGTTAAAGCGACACAGTGCCGCATCGCAAAAAATGGCCTGGTCATTAAAGGGGGCAAATCCTTCCGGTCCTTAAGTGGTTAGGGTCTGCATAGAGCAGTGAAGGACACTTGCTCTTTGTGTAGAAGCAGTAGTCTTTCTGCAGAAGTACAACATGCCCCTTGCTGAGTCCTGCTTTCCCATTGCTCCGTTATGCACACAGTGGTCCTTAAATTGGAACTTCACTCTCCCAACTAACATTGACAATTTCTAATCCTTATACTGCTAGGATTAGTTAATAGATATACTTTTCTATAACATTTACTTGTTTTAAATTTTTTTTTTCTAATTTCTTCAGTTACTTCCTGGTTTCTTGCCTAGGCAAATTTTGTTATACATTACAGGAGTCTTCAGGAGGGGAGGGGAGGAGAGAAGGAGGGGTTTTTCTCAGCTAAACACACTCTCCTGCACACATGCCTGAGCTAAGGGCAGATGGATTCCACGAAGAAAATGCTACATGAATCATTTGCCCTTACTCAAGATGGCCACAACCAGAAATGCTAGGGGGATATTTTTTCAAAGTGATTTCTTAACAAAATAAAGCATGGAGACATGGAGGGATGGGGAGTTTAATATTAAAAATGAATTAAATTTTTGGTTTGTGGTGTCCAGATGCAGTGAAAATCTGCTTTAACCACTTCATTACCGGCCCATAGTAATATGACGCCCGCAGATGGAATCTCCCATCCTGGGCGGGTGACATATGACATCCTGGGCTTTCCGGCCGTCTAGCGGGGGCTCGCGCATGCGCCCACCGCGTTGCTCGGAACCCGGTGCATGTGCCTGGCGGCCGCGATGTCCGCCGGGCACCCGCGATTGCCCGGGAACCGAGCAGGACCGTGGATCTGTGTGTGTAGACACACAGATCCACGTCCTGTCAGGTGAGAGGAGACCAATGGTGTGTTCCCAGTACAGAGGAACACCGATCGATCGGTCTCCTCCCCTTGTGAGTCCCCTTCCCCTACAGTTAGGATCACTCCCTAGGAAACCTATTTAACCCCTTTATCACCCCCTAGCGTTAACCCCTTCCCTGCTAGTCACATTTACACAGTAATCAGAGCAATTTTATAGCACTGATCGCTGTATAAATGACAATGGTCCCAAAAATGTGTCAAAAGTGTCCGATGTGTCCGCCATAATGTCACAGTCACGATTAAAAAAAGAGCCATAAATGTATCCCGTATTTTGTAGACGCTATAACGTTTGCGCAAACCAATCAAATTCTTATTGTGATTTTTATTACCAAAAATATGTAGAATACGTATTGGACTAATCTGAGGAAAATATATATTTTTTTTAAATTGGGATATTTATTATAGCAAAAAGTAACAAATAGTGTTTTTTTTCAAAATTGTCGCTCTTGTTTTGTTTATAGCGCAAAAAATAAAAACTGCAGAGATGATCAAATACCACCAAAAGAAAGCTCTATTTGTTGGGAAAAAAGGACATCAATTTGTTTGGGTACAACGTCGCACGACCGCGCATTTGTCAAAGTGCGACAGCACTGAAAACTACTAATTGGTCTGGGTAGGAAGGGGGTGAAAATGCCCCGGTATTGAGGTGGTTAATAGTTTTTTCAGTAAGGAACCTACACATGAAAGGAGCTTGAAACTGCAGTTCCTCTTTCAACAGAGCCCCACTTTTTTCCAGGGATATGAGATAATGGAAAACACATAGCTTACAAGAACCACTTGGGTTTTTATAACTTCAAAAACAATTTTATGGGAAATAGATCTTAAAAAAACCACAGAAGAAACAAACAGTGCTTATATGTGCAGAGACGTCTACAAAGGTTGTATATGTTCTTGGGATTTCAAATGCTGATTTGCCATTTCAGTGAAATCTCAAGTGAATGGTTTAAAAGCAGACCATCCCCTTTATTAGGTAGTTAAAGACAGGCAAAAATCACCTATTTAACTCCTAATGAAAAGCAAAGGGTACACATCACCACTGACTACCAACAAACACATACCTGGAAGACAGTTTGGCTGGCAGCTTGGAGTTGGGCCGCAGCCCTCGTGGGCAGGAGGAGGCTCAGGAGGAGAAGAAGTCGGGCTGCTGGCTGGCAATGTGCTGCTGTGATTCTGGCTTACCAGCAGTGCCACCACCAGTCAGGAGACTCAGGAGGAGAAGATCCGAGGTACTGGTGGCTTCTCTCTATCTCTAAAGCTGCGGCCAGAGGCGGAAAAGGAGAGGAGGTGGAGTCAGTGGACTCAGCCGTAGGGTACCCATGTGTCAGCCGACGTTACTGGCTGCTAGACGTGAGGCGGGGTGGCCCTAGCAACCAGACAGTTCGGCAAATGTTTATCAGGGTGGCGGACTGGCAGTGTGTTTTTTTTTTTCATTCCGGGACACTGTATTGTCCCGGAATGAAGGTGCCCGGGACAAAAATATTAATTAGGGACAATCCGGGACACGTGGGCACCCTAATACTTGTTTGCATCATAGAAGTTTTAGGGTGATTAAGAGTGCACTTTTGTTGGCATCACAGCTCAGTTTCCTGCCTTGCTTGATCACATTCCTCCCTATAAACTCCTCTCGGACGCGTTTTAATTCTTCTTGCTCTGAGGATAGCAGACAGGTCCGAAAGTCACGCCTGGCTTGCTACCTTCTGGTTTATATTTTTCTGCATGGTCCAGGTATTTAATACCCAGGTCCCCATCTCTTTTTTCTTTTTTTTTTCCTCTTTTGTTTTATCGTAACCGAAGGCTAAAATGACCAGGATAACTAACCTAGAACGTTAAGGGGCTAAATAGCCCAGAGAAACATACTAGACTCCTCGCTGAAATGGGGAGATTTAAATCACATTTTTCTTCAGGGAGACACATTTTATAGAATTCCTAGATTAGGGAACCATAGATTTCCAACAGTGTATCATAGTGCCTCTCAGACTTCCAGGTCAAGTGGGGTATCAATCATCCTTTCTAAACAGATTCCATGGAAGGAATCAAAAGGAAATCACAGATGATGGGGGGGGGGGGGGATGCCTCCTTATTGTAAAAAGGGACTCCTTTGTGAGCAAAAGGTTACCTTAGTTAACCTATATTTACCAAATGAGGGTCAGGTATCTTCACTTGATGCAACAAATTAAGACATGTCTCAACATAAGAAGGGTTGCCTGCTGGTGGGAGGGGTTCTTAACATGGCGTTCGATCTTACGTTTGAGGTGTTAAAAGGTTCTTCCCACCTATCATATGCAAAATTGCGTAAAACAAAAAAACTCCTCCAGGATCTGCAATTGATTGATAGCTGGAGAACTCCTCATGCACAAGATAAGGATTATACTTTTTTCGGCAAAACACACGACATATACCAGACTTGATTATATTTTTATCTCTCAGAATGCCTTGGCATGCCTGCTTAAAGCCTCTATTGGATCTTTTACTCTATTGGAACAGGCACCGACTAATTGCGTTATAGAACTGGGGGAGTCAGGGTCTCGCGATTGGTACTGGAAAATTAATGAGACACTCCTGAAAGAAAAATCGGAATATGAGAAACAGATAGGTCAGGAACTAGATTCCTTTTTTGCAATTAACGAGACAGTTACCCCATTCTGTTTGTGTGAAGCACACAAGTGTTTTATTAGGGGCACCCTTAGATCCTTAGGGGCCTATAGGAAACGGGTGCCAACTGCCCAGTTAGAGATAGCCGCACATTGGAATTGGTACATAGGAAATCCCAAGCACAACAGATAGAGGAGAAACTTTTGCATCTATGCGAGGAGCTAAATCTATTACTTATGGACAAAGAAAAAGCTAAATTAGCTCGTTGTAGGCAGGCATTTTATGAGTTTGCTGAGTAGGATTCTAGGCAACGCTCTTAGAGAGACTAGGGCACGTAATCATAGCACCCATATTAAAAACGCAAGGCGATGTTTTAATTAGCTCTTTGCAGGCGATTACATGGATCTTTAAGAGACTATTATGCCAGCCTATATCAGTTAGAGGGTCCATCGTCAGTCTCAACATCACACAGTAGATGGGAGGCTTCCAGGGACTTCAAGCCAGGAATCTTCAAGCATCAGGAATGCCCAGGAATCTCCTGGGCAACGATCGAATCGAGTTCCTTTTTTTTTTTTTTTTGGATGGACACCGCGCCGGTCCTGAGGAGCTGCGGGTAGGAGTTTTTAGGCAAGGCCGCGGCTTCGGCCTAGTCCACAGCGTCCGGCCTCGTGGACTAAAATCTGAAAAAAATCGATTTGCTGAAAATTTGAATCAATTTGACCTCTCAACTCGATTCAAATCGATTTTTTTCCCCAGCCCTAGTATGCAGCCCCTGAAAGAGACACACATGCATACCCCCATCAGTACAGACACCTCCTACCTCAGTGCAGACCCCCCAGCAGTACAGACACCACTCAGTACAGACACTCCCGTTAGCACAGACCCCCCAGCATTACACCCCCCCGTCAGTGCAGGCCCCAGCAGTACAGACCTCCCCCCCAGTGCAGACCAACCCCCTCAGTACAGACCAACCCCCTCAGTACAGACCCCCCCTCAGTACAGACCCCCCCTCAGTAGTACAGACCCCCCCTCAGTAGTACAGACCCCCCCAGCAGTGCAGACACCCCCCTTAGTACAGACCCCACATCAGTACAGACACCCCCCAGTACAGACCCCCCTTAGTACAGACACCCCCATCAGTACAGACACCCCCCCAATATTACAGACCCCCGTCAGTGCAGACACCCCCCACCTCAGTGCAGACCCCCCCCAGCAGTACAGACACCAATCTCAGTGCAGACACCCCCCACCTCAGTGCAGACCCCCCAGTACAGACACCCCCCTCAGTGCAGGACCCCCACTAGTGCAGACCACCCCCCCAGCAATGCAGACACCCCCCTCAGTGCAGGACCCCCACTAGTGCAGACCACCCCCCTCAGTACCGACACCCCCAGAATTGCAGACAAACCCTCAGTGCAGGACCCCCCAGCAGTACAGACGCGCCCCCCCCTTACATACCTCAGAACAGCGCTGATAGTCTTCAGATACACAGCGGTGTGTTTCCCTTGAGGCTCGAGCACAGGCTGCTCCTCCTCCTCTGTGGATATAAACAGAGAGGAGGGGAGGCGGCTTGGGTCCACGCCGCTGAGGGTTAGTGGTGCGGCTGCCGCTACCCATTGGTTCGAATCTTACCCATCTCATCACACCTTCAGTGTCACAACTCCACTTCCTCTTCTCCAACTCCTCTTATCGTTGGGGTCCCCCAAGGTTCTGTCCTTGGACCTCTACTATTCTCGATCTACACGTCCTCCCTGGGTCAGCTGAAAGCCTCCCATGGCTTTCACTACCATTTATATGCGGATGACACCCAAATCTATCTCTCTGCCCCTCAGATCACGCACCACTGATCTACTAACAGACATATCAGCCTGGATGTCAAACCACTTCCTCAAACTGAATTTAAAACGGAGCTCTTAATATATTTTAATATTTCCTCCCCCACGTGCCCCCTCCCCTGACTTCTTTGTCAAGATCAATGGCACATCTATCAGTCCGTCCCCACATGCCAGGAGTAACCTTAGACTCTGAACTGTCCTTTCAGGCCCACATACAATCCCTGTCCAAATCATGCCGCCTTAGCCTCCGCAACATTTCCAGAATACGCCCCTTTTTAACTAATAACACCACCAAGCTTCTAATTCACTCCTTGGTCATCTCTCGCCTCGATTACTGCAACTCCCTCCTCATTGGATTACCTTTACATAGACTATCCCCCCTTCAGCCCCCAGCTACATCAATAACCTAGTCCCAAAATACCAACCAAGCCGCTCTCTGTCATCCCAAGACCTCCTACTCTCTAGCTCCCTTGTCACCTCCTACCATGCTAGCCTCCAGGATTTCTCCAGAGCTTCTCCCATCCTTTGGAACTCCCTACCCCAATCTGTCTGACTGTCCCCTAATCTATCCATCTTTAGGCGTTCCCCGAAAACTGTCCTCTTCAAAGAAGCCTATCCTGCTTCTAACTAACACTGTTTTACTTCCTCCATCAGCTCATCCCCCCCACAGCTATTACTTTTCGTACCAATTGACCTTTCCTTTTTAGATTGTAAGCTCTAACGAGCAGGGCCCTCCGATTCCTCTTGTACCAAATTGTAATGTAACTGTAATGTCTGCCCTCATGTTGTAAAGCGCCGCGCAAACTGTTGGTGCTATATAAAACCTGCATAATAATAAAAAAATTATAATAATTATTTCTTTATAACATAAGACACCTCAACATTAAAATGGACTATAGTGGTTTGAAAATCTTGTACAATCTCAAATATTTAAATGTATTCTTTGGCGGAGAGGTTGCTGGTTTCCTTTGTTTGGGCTGGGAGACCCCCTAGGGTGGTGAAGCGCATATTATACCTCCCCTTATCGGGAGGGGGGCTGGCGCTCCCAAAATTCCAACTGTACTACTGGGCGGCCATCCTCGTCACAGTGCATTGGTGGTTCTCTCAGCCCAGACAAAATCCAGCTGTTACCTTGGACTCCTACACAGCATTAAGTAACTTGATGTTCCGAGGGGCGAAGGCAAGTCCCTCACTGACAGCCCTCATGTAGACCACCAAATAGGTCTGGCAGGAAGCTAGGGTAATTTAGAGGAAGCCTTCTCATATCCCCACATACGCCTCTCTGGGGGAATCGGATGCTACCACACTTGAACAACATCCCAGACGCTTCACTATGGGCTAAGTGGGGGATCACTACTCTGAAACATGTAATCATGAATGGTAGACTCATGTCCTTTCAGGAGTTGAGACGCCTGTACTTAGTACCAGTCTCCTTCCAGTTTCGATATTGGCAGCTGCAACATGCATTTAGGGCTCAGTCTGCAGAACTGGTAGTCCTTAAGTTGGACTCTGTTGAGCGCCTCTTGACCTCCAGCGTGATGGGGAAGCCTTTTTTCCTCCCTGTATTTGTACCCCACAGTTGCTCAGGACACCAAACCGAATAGATCTCTGGATAAATGGAGGGTGGATGTTCTGACCCTAGATGAGGAGGACTGGGAGGAGTGCATTTCTACTTATATTCCCTCTATGATAGCTGCCAAAGACCGATTTATACAACTCAAGTTCCTTCATAGGGCATACTATACCCCGCAGAGACTTGCCCACATATACCTTCAGCGGGACTCCACATGCCCTGGAAGTCAGCGGGATATTGGCACATTCTGGCATATGGTCTGGTCCTACCCCATACTCAGATCGTACTGGAAGGCTGTAACCACTACTCTGAGTGACATATGCGATACGACGGTCCCAT
This sequence comes from Lithobates septentrionalis, assembly GCA_037952835.1. Taxonomy (NCBI): domain Eukaryota; kingdom Metazoa; phylum Chordata; class Amphibia; order Anura; family Ranidae; genus Lithobates; species Lithobates septentrionalis. Next base: position 15,973,749 of record JBBDGP010000229.1, read on the forward strand.
TACACCCTCTGGTCTTATTGTTACTTCACTTAGAAGAGGTAGTGGGGGATAGATAAACAAAGCTATGTATAACCTTCTCTGTTCTACGCCAGAAGGGAGATACTTTTGAGATGGAAGTCAGCTGAGCCATCCACCCGTGATTCCTGGCCCCTATATAGACTCCTGTACGAAAGCAGGCAATGCCCGGGGAAATTTGATAAGGTCCACATTTAATGCTTGCTAGGTGGGTATGGGATGCGGAATATTTATGGTGGACAAGAGTGTATTTCACTGCTAAGGTTTGCCTTGATGTATTTGGAGTGTATGATGTGCTACTGGGGATTATATCCCCTGCAGGTTACAGGTGTACTGCTGCACTTGTCATGCATTTTGCACTTTCCCTTCTGAACATGTTTTGTAATGCGGATATGTTAAATACAATTTTCTTTAAAAAAATAAAAAAAAACAATAAATTTGTCTTTTAGTACGTTCAAGACTGAAGAAAATTTCATTTTCGGAGGATGGCACCAACGCACCACTTCCCAGTTGTTAATAGTACGTCAAAGGGAAGTCACATTAGTACAACATTCTGATATTTCTAAAATGTTCTGTTATGTATTTTCTGTGCAATTAGAAAATAAACTGCTCAGTCTGAGGCTGTGGAACTTGGTGTAAGTGGAGCTGGTATAAGTGGGAGTTAAAAAACAAGAGTTTAAAACAGGAGGTTATAACAGGGGTCATAGTACCTGTGTAGTGTGAGTATCTGAGTGTTGTCTGAGTAGTGTGTGTGGATCCTTAGTACTTGTGTATTGTGTACTGTATACTTGTGTATTGCGAGTGCACGTAGGTCTGTGAGTACCTGTGTATTGTCTTGAGTATTAGTGCCAGGAAGCTAGCTGTTAGGTAATTTGGACAGGGTAAAATCCCCAAATCCTCACTATATTTAATAGGTACGATGCCCAGCGGGTGTGGAGAGGCGACTCTTTGTACATCTTGCCGCATGTATGCGTTCCTTGATCATCCGATCGAGGGCGAATACTGCTGTGCAAAATGTAAGCACATTGTTTCCCTGGAAGCCCAGGTTCTGAATCTGGGGAAGCAACTGTCGGCACTGAGAAGTCCCTCCATACTAAAGGTGAGCCAGGAACGTACACGGCAGGTGCCGGCAGGGGCCAGCACAGAGGCGGGTGGAGACAAAGAGGTGCAGGCACTAGCAAAGAGTAGATGGGTGACAGTCAGGAGGGGTAGAGGGGGAAGTGCAAGAGAGGCCGATCCAGGACTGGAGCATCCCAATAAGTACGCTCCATTGAGTGACATTGGTGAAACCAGTCAGAGACCAGCACTGCTGGAGATGAGGGACTCTCCTAGCTGCCAGGGGAAGAGCTCCTCCAGTGAGAGTGGGGGGGCAGCAAAGGGAAAGGAAAGACAGATTCTGGTGGTAGGGGACTCAATTCTTAGAAGGACAGAGAGGGCAATCTGTAACCAAGACCTGAAGCTACCGGGCGCTCGGGTTCGGCACATCACGGATCTTGTGGACAGATTACTGGGAGGGGCTGGGGAAGACCCGGCTGTCATGGTGCACGTTGGCACCAATGACAAAGTCAGAGGCAGATGGAGTGTCCTAAAGAACAATTTTAGGGACTTAGGTGCTAAATTGAGGAAAAGGACCTCCAAGGTAGTGTTCTCAGGAATACTACCGGTACATCGAGCCACACCAGAAAGGCAGAGGGAGATTAGGGAAGTAAACAAGTGGCTAAAGAGCTGGTGTAGTAAGGAGGGGTTTGGGTTCCTGGAGGACTGGGCCGACTTCTCAGTCGGTAACCGGTACTATAGAAGGGACGGACTGCACCTAAATGAGGAGGGTGCAGATCTGCTGGGAATGAAGATGGCCAAAAAGTTAGAGGGGTTTTTAAACTAGGCGATGGGGGGGAGGGTCCAGAGACAGTGATAGCCAGCGCGGAAGATATTCCAGAGGGTAGTATTGGAGGCATTAGTGGTAGGTTAACCAAAGCACAAAAACACAAGGCGAGTATAGTAGCAAGTCCTAGTTGCAATCTTGAAACACCCAATACGAGGACAATATGCGACCGGTCTAAACTATGTGGCATGTTCACCAATGCCAGGAGCATGGCGGACAAGATGGGTTAACTAGAGATACTGTTGTACAAGGAGGATTTGGATTTTGTGGGAATTTCAGAGACCTGGTTCAACAGCTCTCATGATTGGCTGGCAAACATTCAAGGGTATACCCTATACCGCAAGGATAGAGAGGGTAAAAAAGGGGGAGGGGTATGCCTATATATCAAGAATAATGTACAAGTGAATGTGAGCGATGACATCACTGAGGGAGCTAGGGAGGAGGTGGAATCCTTATGGGTAGAGCTCCAAAGGGATGAAGCTAAGGAGAAAATAATACTGGGAGTATGCTATAGGCCCCCTAACCTGAGGGAGGAAGTGGAGACGGATCTCCTATCACAAATTGGATTAGCAGCAAGGATGGGAAGTGTTATCATAATGGGGGATTTTAATTATCCAGACATAGACTGGGCGGAGGGAACCGCGCATTCATTTAAGGCTCGCCAGTTCCTTAATGTCTTGCAGGACAATTTTATGGGTCAGATGGTAGACGCACCAACTAGAAATAAAACATTACTGGATCTACTGATAACCAACAATACAGACCTGATCACATATGTGGAAATACGGGGCAATTTAGGTAACAACGATCACAGGTCAATTAGATTCAGTATAAATCACACAAATAGGAAACATGAAGGGAACACAAAGACACTGAATTTCAAAAGAGCCAATTTCCCTAAACTACAAACCTTGCTAAAAGGCATAAATTGGGACAAAATATTAGGAACAAAGAATACGGAGGAGATATGGGTTTGCTTTAAGAGCATATTAAATAAGGGCATTTGCCAATGTATCTCATTGGGTAATAAATTTGAAAGAGCGAACAAAAATCCTGGATGGCCTAGCTCCAATGTAAAAATGCATATAAAAGCAAAGGAGAAGGCCTTCAAAAAAATACAAGGTTGAGGGATCATCCTCAGCATTCAGACTTTATAAAGAATGCAACAAGAAATGTAAGGGTGCAATTAGGACGGCTAAGATAGAACATGAAAGACACATAGCGGAGGAGAGCAAAAAAAATCCCAAGAAATTCTTTAAGTATGTAAACAGTAAAAAAGGGAGGACAGACCATATTGGCCCCATAAAGAATGAGGAAGGACATCTGGTTACAAAGTATGGGGAGATGGCAAAGGTATTGAATTTATTCTTCTCCTCAGTATTCACGAGTGAATCGGGGGGCTTCAGTAACCAAAACTGCAGTGTTTATCCTCATGACACAACACAGGAAGCACCTACATGGTTAACAGAGGACGGAATTAAAATTAGACTTGAGAAACTTAACATTAATAAATCACCGGGACCAGATGGCTTGCATCCGAGGGTACTTAGCGAACTCAGTCAGGTGATTGCCAGACCGTTGTTCCTAATTTTTACAGACAGTCTATTGACTGGAATGGTACCAGCTGATTGGAGAAAAGCCAATGTAGCACCAATATTTAAAAAGGGCCCAAAAAACATCCCTGGGAATTACAGACCAGTTAGCCTAACATCAATAGTATGTAAACTCTTGGAGGGGATGATAAGGGACTATATACAAGATTTTAGTAATAAGAATGATATCATTAGCAGTAATCAGCATGGATTCATGAAGAATCGTTCTTGCCAAACCAATCTATTAACCTTCTATGAGGAGGTGAGTTGCCATCTAGATAAAGGAAGGCCCGTAGACGTGGTGTATCTGGATTTTGCAAAAGCCTTTGACACAGTTCCCCATAAACGTTTACTGTACAAAATAAGGTGCGTTGGCATGGACCATAGGGTGAGTACATGGATTGAAAACTGGCTACAAGGGGGAGGGTGGTGATAAATGGGGAGTACTCAGAATGGTCAGGGGTGGGTAGTGGGGTTCCCCAGGGTTCTGTGCTGGGACCAATCCTATTTAATTTGTTCATAAACGACCTGGAGGATGGGATAAACAGTTCAATCTCTGTATTTGCAGATGATACCAAGCTAAGCAGGGCAATAACTTCTCCGCAGGATGTGGAAATCTTGCAAAAAGACCTGAACAAATTAATGGGGTGGGCGACTACATGGCAAATGAGGTTCAATGTAGAAAAATGTAAAATAATGCATTTGGGTGGCAAAAATATGAATGCAATCTATACACTGGGGGGAGAACCTCTGGGGGAATCTAGAATGGAAAAGGACCTGGGGGTCCTAGTAGATGATAGGCTCAGCAATGGCATGCAATGCCAAGCTGCTGCTAATAAAGCAAACAGAATATTGGCATGCATTAAAAGGGGGATCAACTCCAGAGATAAAACGATAATTCTCCCGCTCTACAAGACTCTGGTCCGGCCGCACCTGGAGTATGCTGTCCAGTTCTGGGCACCAGTCCTCAGGAGGGATGTACTGGAAATGGAGCGAGTACAAAGAAGGGCAACAAAGCTAATAAAGGGTCTGGAGGATCTTAGTTATGAGGAAAGGTTGCGAGCACTGAACTTATTCTCTCTGGAGAAGAGACGCTTGAGAGGGGATAGGATTTCAATTTACAAATACTGTACTGGTGACCCCACAATAGGGATAAAACTTTTTTGCATTAGCGAGTTTAATAAGACTCGTGGCCACTCATTACAATTAGAAGAAAAGAGGTTTAACCTTAAACTACGTAGAGGGTTCTTTACTGTAAGAGCGGCAAGGATGTGGAATTCCCTTCCACAGGCGGTGGTCTCAGCGGGGAGCATTGATAGCTTCAAGAAACTATTAGATAATCGCCTGAATGACCTCAACATACAGGGATATGTAATGAAATACTGACACATAATCACACACATAGGTTGGACTTGATGGACTTGTGTCTTTTTTCAACCTCACCTACTATGTAACTATGTAAACTAGTTTTCATGAATGTTCCAAAGGGTGATATTGAAGTGATAATTTGTGATGAAATATATATATAAAACACAAAGCGCTGCGATGCTAAATAGCTGATAATTACACATAAAACCAAGTGAGGCTGCTATCAAAAGAGAGTGTTTTCAGAGTCCCTTAAAAAGAATCAATAATGATATTTGAAGCGCTTCACAATGTGCATGAAAATTAATATATAAGAATAAATATAAATAGTCCAATAAATCCAGCGGTGAGTAAAACTTCCTAAAAAATCCAGCAATCAAAATAGTGTAAAATTATAAAAAAATAGTGACACCAAATGTGTAAAAAATTCACATAAAAAATCCACATAAAAATAAATATATAGGGATGTATTCAGAAGGTTCAATTATACAGGTGTAGAATCCTGATTGGTATAGAGCTTTTGATCACTAGCAAAGCTGTTTAAAAACACTTGCTTAATTAAGGTGCTCATTGATAGTACCAATGTGTTTTTTGCTTCTATTCACAACCAATGTGAGAATCATAAACAGGCAGATAAGAGAAAAAAAACAATCATTGTGCAATAGTTAGGATACCAAGGTACACAGGCAAACTTCAATCCACTCACGTGTGCCTTATAATGATAAGGCATATGCAGGTTTTACTATAGCAGTCAGCCGCCTTAGACAGGAGCAGATTCACTGCAGTACACTGTGTGAAACTGCTGATCTGCACAGAGCTTCCTTGGCTCCTCCCACGCGTTACATCACAGTCACGTGACTTTTTCAAGGATCCTTGAAAAAGTCACGTGACTGATGTAACGCGTGGGAGGAGCCAAGGAAGCTCTGTGCAGATCAGCAGTTTCACACAGTGTACTGCAGTGAATCTGCTCCTGTCTAAGGCGGCTGACTGCTATAGTAAAACCTGCATATGCCTTATCATTATAAGGCACACGTGAGTGGATTGAAGTTTGCCTGTGTACCTTGGTATCCTAACTATTGCACAATGATTGGTTTTTTTCTCTTATCTGCCTGTTTATGATTCTCACATTGGTTGTGAATAGAAGCAAAAAACACATTGGTACTATCAATGAGCACCTTAATTAAACAAGTGTTTTTAAACAGCTTTGCTAGTGATCAAAAGCTCTATACCAATCAGGATTCTACACCTGTCTAATTGAACCTTCTGAATACATCCCTATATATTTATTTTTATGTGGATTTTTTATGTGAATTTTTTACACATTTGGTGTCACTAATTTTTTATAATTTTACACTATTTTGATTGCTGGATTTTTTTAGGAAGTTTTACTCACCGCTGGATTTATTGGACTATTTATATTTATATTTATTCTTCTATATTCATTTTCATGCACATTGTGAAGCGCTTCAAATATCATTATTGATAATTTGTGATGATCAGTGGGTGCACACTGTATACACTAGGGGATAGCTCAAATATCTATTAATAGTATATCAATGTGGATGCTATTATTCAACCTGGAAGGCTGGAAACATGAAGGGGTGCTAAGAAACTACAGAGGGGAACAGCTCCAGATAAAAAAGATAAATTCTGCAAAAGCTGCCTTTTAATTTTTTTAGCTAAATTGTGCTTTAATTGGTCGAAAAATATTTAGAGAATCTAAAATATACTTTATAAAATTAAAAGATGTAGATAAAACCTATTAATTCCCAGCTTACATAATATTGCATTTCAGTGTTTTTTTGTAAACAAAGAAGAAGTGTTCAATGTAAGCTTTGATATCTGGTTTTAAAAACAAAGGAGATTGTTCAGTTAAGTTTTAAATGCTGTGTACGCATTAAAGATATTTCACCTCCCTATATATTCTGACACCGGTCAGCTACACAGAAAATTAGAAAAAAGGTATGCTAAATCTGCTCCACTCTACTATAAAATGCGTTTTAACCACTTGCCGACTGGCTCACGCCGATATACGTCGGCAAAGTGGCACGGGTGCGCAAAATTACGTACCTGTATGTTGCTGCGTCATCCACGATCAATGGTAACTCACCTAACATGTGCAATGCACCTATAATGCCCCTCACAGGTGTGAACTGGGTCTACACCGGTCATTAGAGTATGCTGGATGCCATTGCTGCCCTCTCCTTTTGGAAAGGTTAGTTCCCTGCCTGTCATGCTAATGCTTTGGCTGATTACTGATCCAAGATGTGTAAAAAAAACATAAAATTCTTACACTCATTTACAGCATGCTTTTTTTAAGTCTAACTCAAAAAGCAAAAAAGCCAAATACAGCCAGGCAATTCCGATTTTTAGAGCAAGGCTAGCAATGGCAGCTCTCTCCTGTGCTTCACAAATAACTACACTTTAAAGATCCCACCACTTTAAAGATCCCACGGTCACCATCTTGTACTACCTCAAATTTGAAATCGGAGCCTGGTGGTTTAAATTGAAACATGTAGTTGAATAGATTTAACCAAAATTAGATCTAAATGTGGCGAGTCCAGGATGCTTAACATTTATCCTATCATATTTGAGAAATAGTGTTTTAAAATCAACAAGTTGAAAACATTTCACAATGCTAGCAGGCCACTGGTACTTTAAGTGATGTGGCACACTTCTTAACCTGCAGTATTAAGAATTGTCTTTAGTATAGTAATCAATGCTGCAGATTTAAACCACCAATTGCAATAATCAGTTAATTTCTCTCTTCATAGGTGGTGATGAGTAAAAACGGAATTGGAAGACCTTATTGTGACTCGGGTAGCGCTCCCAAATTATTGTAAACTCTTGACTGGTAGAGAAAAATGAAGACTAACTAAGGTAACGTGCCACTTTGCTGTAAGTTTTTATCAAAGTGCCTTCTACTTGTCCACTAAGACTTCAGGCATTCATTGCCACATTAAAGGATTCTCAACAAAATATTAAAATGTATAATTATATTCATGTGTCCAATTACATTTGAGCCTCTGAAAATAATGGGAATGTATACAAATGGTTGCAGTTTCTAAAATTTGTACTTGATATTTATGTTCAAACCCTTGAATTATGAATTATGAATTTTTGAATTTTATTCTGGTGGCACACAGAGCCAAAAAGTATGAAGCTTGTGCCTGTGTCCATATATATATATATATATATATATATATATATATATATATATATATATATATATATATATATATATATATATATATATATAGATAGATAGATAGATAGAATATATGTATATCTATCTATCATGTCACACCAGAAACTGTCATGACAAATAATCAAAATAGTCAATTTAGGGCTATAGGGTAAAACACTCCTGCAAATGCACTGCCTAGACATTCTCAGCTTAAATTGAAAACAGCCATGAACATGTGAAAAAGAAAATCAAACAAATTCTGCAATGCTAAATGTCTGACTGTATAATCTGCAAGTGGGATGTGTTATTTTTTAGAATAATTCAATCTTGCTCCCCAAAGAAATCGGTCACAGTAGGCGTAAAAGGCAGCTGGATATTTTTATTTCCAATACATAACAAGAGAAACGTATTCACTTCCTGGACTCTATGCGTGGTTAAAAGTTTGCATTGAATAAACCCATTGTAAATCTCAAAAGAAAAGAAAAAAACATACTTATGAATATGAAGTCACGTATTAAAAAGTACAGTATTACAGCACAATACAATTCATCATTCATTCAAGAATACCACAAAGACCATGCTTTGATAATTAACTCAAGACTAGTGGGTATTTTGTGTACCACTCATAAAATTAAAACCTTATTGCCTTGTTTCAGCAGCAAAGGGAAATCATGGATTTGAATTCTGCAAATATAAGCATTATACTAGAAATTGTCAGAAAAACACCAGTTTTACCACTAGATATCCCTCTATGAATTTTCATAGATTGTTATGAGCAACCGCTATTGTAGGCTTACCAAGGTTGCCCCAAAATATTAAGGATCTAAGCAAGCATCTACTTTGCCAATAACTTATAACCCTAGAGCCTGTAAAATGTATGATACCAGTTCATGGTGTTAACAAAAAAAGCTAGCGTGCTTTACTCCAAGTGTTTTCCTTGAACCACCCCATTCTTAAAAAAAGAATAAGTTTAAGTTCATGTGGCTTTTTCTTCTTCCATGAAAAAGGAAAGGAGAAAAAAAAATTCCAGAGATTGAAATTTTACGGCTATTTAACCCTAATATTTTTTTTTACACAATTGCTAATTGGGACTGCAAGCAATAGCAGAAAACCAAGAGCAATAATTTAGCAATGTATGCTCCAAGTATGTTCAGTAAGTGCATCAATTTGACTGCATTGCAAAAAAAGTGCCTTCTCTGATCATGTGTGCAAACCAAGCTGGAGCTCAGAAAGATCTAGAGGAAAAAGCAGGATGTCTGACCACAATAAAAGCAATATTTAAGAAAGGATTGGGGGCATTTCTATAATTTAAATACTTGGTTAGGTCTTCTGTTCAGGCTAAAATGGGAACTATGGTGCATTAACTGCAGATACTTTCAACATGACATAGCGCCCAGCTTAGTCTGACAGTATAAATACTTTTGCAAATATCATTAACATTTACCAAATTAGATTGAATTTAGTAAGTGAGAAGGGAGAAGAATCAAAGCTGCACAACATAGGTTATAAAACTAGATGCCCTTGCAAAATATATCTACAACACTTCCTTTTCAAATGGGGAAAGGTTCCATTCCATTATTTTAAAAGTCCCTTCTTTCATTGAGTTGGAGAATTGTAGACACTAAATCATTTGCTTCCATTTGAATTTTGTGGGAATATTGATATCCATTCTGTGCTTGGACAGCACCTACATTTGTGATTTAAAAACATGATGGGAGATCACATTAAATGTACAGAAAATGGTTCAGACTGCAGCAAAGGGATAATCCAGTACTTTGCCAATTTTAATTTCAGCACACTCATATGTACCGGTAACCTAATATTTGGTGACTGTTCATGTGTAAAAACCAGAACCAAAAAAAAAAAAAAAAGGACCTACACACACACACACACACACGATACACTCAGGGAGCCAAGATCTTTTCAAGCTACTCCTGTCTATTGAATCTCAATGCAGTAACAAGCAAGCTACATTGGGAACAACAAGAATGAAAATCAAGCCTTGTTCAAACATTTTGTTAAACTTTTATATTCCTTACAGGAAGCAGGGCAATTAATCAACTTTAAATCACTGGATGTCTTGTTACACATTCTTTTTAAATAGGATTCCTGACAAGGTCTCCTCTCAACTCTAATTCTGGGCAAGTTTTATGGGACAACTGTAATAAACAATGTAAACTCTCCAATATTTTAACCGCTTGCCGGCTGCCTCACGCAGATATACTGCGGCAGAAAGGCTTGTACAGGCGAAATCACGTACCTGTACGCTGCCCTTTAAGAGGCGGCCTGTGGGCACGTGTGCGCCCGCGGCAGGCTCCGTGAGTCGGGTCGTGGGTCCTGCGGACTCGATCGCCGTGGGGATGCCCGTGATCGCCTCACGGGGAGGAAGAACGGGGAGATGCTGATGTAAACAGCATCTCCCCATTCTGCCTAGTGACAGTGTCACTCAATCTCTGCTCCCTGTCATCGGAGCAGAGATCAGTGACGTGTAACATGTAGCCACCCCTCCCCCACAGTTAGAAACACGCCCCTAGGACACACTTAACCCCTACACTGCCACCTAGTGGTTAACCCCTTCACTGCCAGTGTCATTTACACAGGAATCAGTGCATTTTTATAGCACTGATTGCTGTATAAAATGACAATGGTCCCAAAAATGTGTCAAAAACGTCCAGTGTCCGCCATAATGTCGCAGTCACAATAAAAAAAAAATTATATATATATATATATATATATATATATATATATTTTAATAAAATGCCATAAAAACTATCACCCATTTTGTAAACGCTATAACTTTTGCGCAAACCGATCAATAATCAATTATTGCGATTTTTTTACCAAAAATATGTAGAAGAATACATAAATCGGCCTAAACTGAGGAAAAAAAATTTTTTATATATTTTTGGGGGATATTATAGCAAAAAGTAAAAAATAATTTGTTTAAAGCGCAAAAAATAAAAACCGCAGAGGCGATCAAATACCACCAAAAGGAAGCTCTATTCGTGGGAAAAGAAAAGGACATCAATTTTGTTTGGGGCCACATCGCACAACCGCGCAATTGTCAGTTAAAGCGACGCAGTGCAAAATCGCAAAAAGTGCTCTGGTCATGAAGGGGGTAAATTCTTCCGGGGCTTTTAAACCCTACAATAGTTATTCCTACTTAGCCTTCATCTATTTGCAAGAAATAGTTCACCGTGAAACGGCATATAGTCTTTGTTTTTCAAAGATGTGTCTTTAAGGGAGTTGACCTACCGTATATATTCGAGTATAAGTCGAGTTTTTCAGCACATTTTTCTGTGCTGAAAGTGCCTCCCTAGACTTATACGCAAGTCAAGCACTTTTCTGCAGCAAAAAAATGACATTTTCCTAGCCGACTTTGGGGCCCCGTATCTCAGGGCCACTTAGTGCTAGGAACCCCAAATTTGGTGTGCAAACCCAGTGGAACTGGTACCATAACATATCCTAGCACCAAGTGGCCCCGAGATACAGGGCCCCAAAGCCGGTTCGAAAAATGTAATTCTCTGCTGCAGAAAAGTGCTTGACATTTTCTGAACCGATTTTTGGGGCCCTGTATCTTGGGGCCACTTGGTGCTAGAAACCCCAGCTTTGGATATTTTATGGTGCTAGTTCCACTGGTTTTGCACACCAAATTTGGGGTTCCTAGCACTAAGAGGCCCCAAAGTCGGTCAACTGTGTCCATCTGCAGCAATGTCATTTCGGGACCCTTTGGGTTCAGAGACCCCAAATTTTGGCTGCAGCTAGGGGGCATCTAGGAACCCTTAACTGCCGAGTTTGAAGTTCGGGGACCTATGGCTGCAAATGGGCACAGTGAGATATGCAAATGGTCACAGTGAGGCTGCAAATGGGCATTGTTGACCCTCTTTTCCACTTACAGTAGCTGTGCATTTCTCACCCTCGTCTTATGCTCAGGTCAATAAGTTTTTCACATTTTTTTGTGGTAAATTAGGGCCTCGCTTATACTCGGATCGACTTATACTCGAGTATATACAGTAAATCTGTTCAGAAAAGGTTTTTTGCTTAAAAGTCACCCAGAATAACGCTTTTAACGCTTAGAATGACATTCCATTGTCTTTTAGCATCTACTGAAGGCAGATTTTTAGAACTATAATCACCTAACTCATGTGTGTCTTGCATACAGAGATACATTTTGTTTTTATGCTCACTCTCAATGAAACAGCCTGTGGAGTATTTTTTTGTCTGGATCCAAACCATTTCACAACATGATTTTATAACCGGATAACTGACTTTCCAAACATTGCAGATCTAATACACAGTAAACTAAAACCAGCTGGAGAGAGAAATATTTCGGCTCCAGTCTATTTCAGCATGTTCTGTACATAGGTCCCAAAACATTCCTGAATGACTCAAGAGTGAACAGTCATGGCTACAACACTGATATGTTTGCTTGCTAATAAAAGGCCATGATGTTAGTGTTAGAAACTGTTGTCAGATCATTCTTTTCAACAAAAATATTCCCATAAGGTGTACGCATTTAACATATTTTAGGAATATCATTCACCTGTAAAAAAACTTCCCTTGTTTAGACATTGAAAAACCCCAAGACTGCTGCTTGGCCCTGTCATTTTGGATGTGATGTTGACAGCCCCAGCAGACTAAGGGGGTTATTTACTAAAGACAAAGCCACTTTACACTACAAGTGCACTTGAAAGTGCAGTCGCTGCAGATCTGAGGGGGACATGCAAGGAAAATTAAAAAAAAACAGCATTTTAGCTTGCGTACGATAAAATCAGCAGCGCTACCCCTCAGATCTACAGCGACTGCACTTCCAGTGCACTTGTAGTGCAAAGTGGATTTTCAACCCCAATGTCTAAATCTGAGTAATAAAACATTTTTTGTATAGTTGTTTCGTAATATTTTAATATAAAAGTAAAAAAATAGGGCTGTAGTAGCAATTCTCAAGTAGATCTCGAGGTGCTCAGATATTTTGGTTCAAAATTTTGCCATTCATGTGCTTTAGCCTTGAAAAGTTGTTTACAAATAGAGGTGCTGCCGAAAACTGATGACATGAATAGGGCGAGATTGTGAACAGTGGGATATTTTTCGTTAAAGCGGGGTTCCACCCAAATTTTGAACATTATCTCTATGCATTCTCTTCCTTGCCTAGATGCTGACATGCTGTGTAAAAAAATTTAAATCGCCGTAATTACCTTTTTTTTCTAATCTTCTTAGCACTTCCTGGTTTTCCTCCCATGGGAGTAGGCGTTTCTAGCCTCTCCCAGACCTCCCACAGTCCCCTGGGAGCTAGTCTCAGGCTTCCCAGCATGCATTGTGCAACAGCGTCATCACAACATCTCGGTGAATGCTGGGAGCACAGCATTCACCGCATCCAGGAAATACATGCTTGTGGGCTTCAAATGCCCACAATGAAGATGGAAACCGCCTTCAGTGAATTTTCTAAGTTATTCTTTACAACGAAATCGGACACAGGCGGACTTATTACACAAAACATGTGAGTAGATAATCATGAGAAGAAAAGTTTGTGAATGAACTCCAAAAAAAAAGATAGAGTCAGTCTCTCTCTCTCGCTCTCTCTCTCTCTCTCCAGGACGAGGTACGGGATATACGTACGCTTCGTCTCACGAAGACATCGTCAAGGGAACCAAATCAAATACATACATACACACACTTGACAGTTGTGCTCATAAGTTTACATACCCTGACAGAATTTATAATTTCTTGGCCATTTTTCAGAGAATATGAATGATAAACGCAAAAACATCTTTCACTCATGGTTAGTGTTTGGCTGAAGCCATTTATTATCAGCCAACTGTGTTTACTCTTTTTAAGTCATAATGGCAACAAACTACCCAAATGACCCCAATCAAAAGTTTACATACCCTGGTGATTTTGGCCTGATAACATGTACACAAGTTGACACAAAGTGGTTTGAATGGCCATTAAAGTTAACCATCCTCATCTGTGATCTGTTTGCTTTAATTAGTGTGTGTGTATAAAAGGTCAATGCGTTTCTGGACTCCTGACAGACCCTTGCATCTTTCATCCAGTGCTGCACTGACGTTTCTCGATTCTGAATCATGGGGAAAGGATCTGCGGCAAAAGGTAGTTGAACTGTATAAAAAAACATGAAAAGGGAAATAAAAAATATCCAAGTAATTGAAAATGCCAATCAGCAGTGTTCAAACTCTAATCAAGAAGTAGAAAATGAGGGGTTCTGTTGAAACCAAACCACGGTCAGGTAGACCAACTAAAATTTCAGCCACAACTGCCAGGAAAATTGTTCAGGATGCAAAGAAAAACCCACAAATAACTTCAGGTGAAATACAGGACTCTGTGAAAACATGTGGTGTGGCTGTTTCAAGATGCACAATAAGGAGGCACTTGAAGAAAGATGGGCTGCACGGTCAAGTCGCCAGAAGAAAGCCATTACTATGCAAATGCCACAAAGTATCCCGCTTAAAATACGCCAAACAGCACAGAGACAAGCCTAAAACCTTCTGGCACAAAGTCATTTGGAGTGATGAGGCCAATTTGAGCTTTTTGGCCACAACCATAAATGCTACATTTTGGAGAGGAGTCAACGAGGCCTATGATGAAAGGTGGAGGTGGATCGCTGATGTTTTGGGGATGCGTGAGCTACAAAGGCACAGTAAATTTGATCAAAATTGTTGGCAAGATGAATGCAGTAGGTTATCAAAAAATACTGGAGGAAAATTTGCATTCATCAGCCAGGAAGCTGTGCATGGGACTTACTCGGACATTCAAACGTGACAATGATCCAAAACATAAAGCCAAGTCGATCTGTCATTGGCTACAGCAGGATAAAGTGAAGGTTCTGGATTGGCCATCTCAGTCTACTAACCTCAATATCATCGAGCCACTCTAGGGAGATCTCAAAACGTGCAGTTTATGGCAAGACAGCCCAAGAATTTACAGGAACTGGAGACTCTTTGCCAAGAGGAATGGGCAGCTTTACCATCTGAAAAGATAAAGAGCCTCATCCACAAATACCAAAAAAGACTGCAAGCTGTCATTGATGTTAAAGGGGGCAATACACAGTATTAAGAACTGGGGTATGTAAACTTTTGATCAGGGTCGTTTGGGTAGTTCTGTTGCTATGATTTAAAAAGAGTAAACACAGTTGATTGAAAGTAAAGCTTTTGTGTTATCATTCACATTCTCTGAAAAATGGCCAAGAAATCAAATTCTGCCAGGGTATGTAAACTTATGAGCACAACTGTACACACACATATATATATATGTATGTATGTGTATATATATATATATATATATATATATATATATATATATATATATATGTGTGTGTGTGTGTGTGTGTGTGTGTGTGTGTGTGTGTGTGTTATATATATATATATATATATATACATATATACACATATATACACATATACACATATACACACACACACACACACACACACACACACACACACACACACGTCAATTTGGGGCGATCTAGCGAGTGAAATGTTTGCCCATTCTTCTTTGCAAAATAGCTCAAGTTCTGTCAGATTAGATGGAGAGCGTCTGTGAAAAGCAATTTTCAAGTCTTGTCACAGATTCTAAATCAGATTTAGGTCTAGACTTTGACTAGGCCATTCTAACACATGAATTTGCTTTGATCTAAACCATTTCATTGTAGCTCTGGGCTGTAGGTTTAGCGTCATTGTCCTGCTGGAAGGTAAACCTCCGCCCCAGTCTCAAGTCTTTTGCAGACGCCAACAGGTTTTCTTCTAAGATTGCCCTGTATTTAGCTCCATCCATCTTCCCATCAACTCTGACCAGCTTCCCTGTCCCTGCTGAAGAAAATAATTCCCACAACATGATGCTTCCACCACCATGTTTCACGGTGGGGATGTGTGTTCCAGGTGACATGCAGTGTTACTTTTCTGCCACACATAGCGCTTTGCTGTTAGGACAAAAAGTTATATTTTGGTCTCATCTGGCCAGAGCACCTTCTTCCACATTTTCCGTGTCCCCCACATGCCTTCCTCACAAACTGCAAAACAGGACTTATGGCGTTCTAGCAACAAAGGATTTCTTCTTGCCACACTTCCATAAAATGCCGGATTTCTGGCATGCACAACTAATAGTTTCCCTATGGATAGATTCTCCCACCTGAGCTGTAGATCTTTGACGCTCCTCCAGAGTTACCACAGGCCTCTTGCCTGCTTCTCTGATTAATGCTCTCCTTGCCCAGCCTGTCAGTTTAGGTCAGGGATCCTCAAACTACGGCCCTCCAGCTGTTGCAGAACTACACATCCCATGAGGCATTGTAAAACTCTGACATTCACAGACATGACTAGGCATATTGGGAATTGTAGTTCCTGAACAACTGGAGAGCCGTAGTTTGAAGACCCCTGGTTTAGGTGGACGGACATGTCTTGGCAAGTTTGCAATTGCATACCCTTTCCATTTTTGGAAAACAGATTCAACAGTGCTCCCTGAGACATTTAAAGCTTGTCATTTTTTTTTTTATTTTTTTTTTTTATTTTTTTATAACCTAACCCCGTTTTAAAACTTCTCCACAACTTTATTCATTACCTTTCGGTGTGTTCCTTGGCCTCATGATGCTGTTTGTTCACTAAGGTTCTCTAACCCAAGCTCTGAGGGCTTCACAGAACAGCTGTATTTATACTGAGAGATTAAAATTACACACAGGTGGACTCCATTTACTAATTAGGAGACTAAGAAGGCAATTGGTTCCATTAGGATTTTAGTTAGGGGTATCAGAGTAAAAGGGTGCTGAATACAGATGCATTTATCATAAATTCTAATAAAATACAATTACATTTTTGGTTTTAACATGATAAAATGTGGAAAATGTAAATGGCTATGAAAAATTTTCAAGGCACTGTATGTATCTTTTGACAGACCACCAAAAAATAAAAATAAAAGGACTCAGATTGGTAACCAGTTTAGACACTGCCAATCGCGCAGCACTGTACATTTTACAGACTGGTAGCTTTAAAGCGATCGTAAAGTTGTTTTTTCCTATAAAAATAATAAACATGTTACACTTACCTGCTCTGTTGCAGTGGATTTGCATAGAGCAGCCCAGATCCTCCTCTTCTCTGGTCCCTCTTCTGTGCTCCTGGCCCCTCCCTCCTGTTCAGTGCCCCCACAACAAGCAGCTTGCTGTGGGGCACCCAAGCTGAGTCACAGCTCCCTGTGTCCATTCAGACACGGAGCCCCGGCCCGGCCCCCTCTCTCCCCTGATAGGCTAGCTGACTGATTGACAGCAGCGGGAGCCAATGGCGCAGCTGCTGTGTCTCATACTTAGGAAGGCCGCCAAGGGATCCCAAAAGACTAGGTTTGGGGCCACTCTGTGCAAAACGAGCTGCACAGTGGAGGCAAGTAGAACATGTTTGTTATTTAAAAAAAAAAAAATGATTATCTTTAGAGCCGATTCACACTAGAAGCGGCACGACTTGCAGGTCGCCTCACCGAGGCGACCTGCACACGACTGCCAGGGCGACTTGCAAGACGACTTCTGTATAGAAGTCTATGCAAGTCGCCCCCAAAGTAGCACAGGAACCTTTCTTCTAAGTCGGAGCGACTTGCGTCGCTCCGATTAGAACGGTTCCATTGTACAGAACGGGAGGCGACTTGTCAGGCGGCTAGGTCGCCTGACAAGTCGCCCCCGTGTGAACCGGCTCTAAGTGATCCTTTAACTTTCTATTGACACTCCCAGCAGTTAGCATAGTGCAGTATGAACTGCCTTGTGAGTCAGGTGCGATACGGGAACCCACAGTAGATTGCAGGGCTCTCGCATCACACTAGTGTGAACCAAGCATCAAGGAAGGACCAGATTCTCCCAAAGTGGTAGCTGTAGCTAGTAATTGCAGACATTTCTTCTCCATGGGTTGCAAATTATTGACTTGTAAATATCCTCAATAAAAATTATGAGTAAGGTAGTTGCTCGCTACTATGCTGAAAAGACTAACATAGGATTGCTGCTGCTGTCGCCTCTGTGTTCCCACAAAAAAGCAAGATATAAAAGTATAAAAATGAGACAGCGCGGCATATATAATAAACCAAGATAATATAAAATGAAAATTGTGTACAGTATAAATGCTCAAAAAAAGTCCAATAACAATAATTTAGAAGTGATCTTTCTTCCACTAGCATGCAGGAAGATGTGACGGTTTTTCTTGCTTCAAACAACCTCCATATCTGTAGTGCTCCCACCACCACATACAATGCTCGCTCACCTCCTTGATAGACCCTATAGGGGGTCAAAACACACCTTGCACACACTGCAACTCTCCCTTCAGGAATAAGCCTCACTAGTCCTTAGCAATCTCTGTTGGACTCTCAAGGGGCAGGTAGTAATCTATATCAGATGTAGATGTATTGAACATGTAGCTTCAATACTTGAATCCACATTGGCTGCAGGTAATTCCACAGATACTTAGAAAAAACAGAGTGCCTCCAATGGTGCAGTATCCAAGGGATTAAAAACGGAACCTTACGACCCCAGCTAGTATTCAACTCACATTAAAAAGTTTAAAAGCATTAGTACAAAAATCATCAGAATGTCGCAACAAATGAGATCAAGGTTCCACCGCCAGGTTCCACTTCTACTAGTTATGCCACCTCTCACGTGGCTTCATCTGGAGGAATGAGATTCTGTGTAGCCGCAGACTGATCTGTGGCTACACAGCCCCATACACAACAAACTGCAAGGCCCATTTTTTTCTGCTTTTACCATATCAAGTTCAGGGACATCATGTTTACTTGCTGCCCAATAAACCCCACTGACTTACATAAGCCATTTAATGAGATTATTATTTTTATTAATATACAGGAATTATATAGCGCCGACAGTTTACGCAGCACTTTACAACTTGATGGTAAACAATACAACTACAACACACTTTAAAAACAGTAGGAATCAGAGAGCCCTGCGTGCTAGAGCTTACAATCTAAGAGGGTAGGTCAAGAAACAAGAGGTAATAACTGTGGGGGATGTGCTGATGGAGAAAATAAATGTACGGATGTTAGGTGGGGGCCAGAAGAGTTGAGTTTTCAGGGAGCGTCTAAAAATGGACAAAGAGGGAGATAGTTCAGACAGATTGGTGTAGAGCATTCCAGAGGATGGGATAGGCTCCGAAGAAGTTCTGGAGATGAGCGTGGGATGAGGTGACAAGGGAGCTAGAAAGCAGGAGGTCTTGGAAGGAACGAAGATAACAATTTGGTTGGCATTTTGAGACCAAGTTAGTGATGTAGCTGGCTTTGTAAGTTATGGTAAGTATCTTGAAATTCATTGGTTAAATGGCAGCCAATGAAGGGACTGTCAAAGAGGGGTAGCAGACGCAGAGCGGTTTGTAAGGTGGACGAGCCTGGTAACAGCGTTCACGATGGACTATTTAACAGGTAAGCCAATAAGGAGGGAGTTGCAGTAGTCGAGGCGAGAGATGACCAGGGAGTGGGTTTGAAGTTGTGGTGTAGTTGGTTAGGAAGGGGCGCATCAATAATATTCACTTAACCTGTCAGTGGATTATAAAAGTTATGGCTGACCAGTGTATGTTTTGCATGATAAATTCTATTAGTGGATTTTTTGGGGATTCTGGTTTACTAAAACGATTGTGGATAAATTATTAAATATTCTAGTCTATTGACTAGAATTTTTAGATATTTTGGAACTTTTTTCTAAAAAGAATATCATGTTACTAGATCGGTTTACCTTACAGGAAATAAATACTTTTAGTGTATTTCCAAAATCAATTTTTCCTAAACCTTTATATATGGACAACACAAATTAACAGATTTAAAAAAAAAAAAAAAAAACGACTTTCTACGAACATTGCAAGGATTTTAACAAACTTTGTTGCAGATTCCTACCTTTTGTTATTCTGAAGAAATCCATGTGTGTTTGTCTGTGCCCATGTGGTCAGGGAATCTAATGGAGGCGATTTCATACTTATAAATCAGCTCCTGCACTTTTAGGGATCTAATGAGGAAAATTGCAGGGTCTGCATTACTAGACGCGTTTTCCTACTGGCAGTATCTCACCGAAATGCCATTTTTGTTGCAGGGGATGCCTGAAATCTGACTTGTATCTTAGCTCAGACTTCTGGGAAAATCAATGAGCCAATCACACAAGCAGGAAATGATGTTCCTGGGGGGGCGTTGTGTACAGAACACCTCTAGATAGCCATAATACATTTTAAAGAAATGTACAGAGCTGCAGTTTGTAAAGGAAAGGTAATGTTTAATAACATTCAAATACAATATGACTTGAGTTGCAATTGTATATGCTAAAATGTATTTTTTTTTTTTTAGCAAAAAAAAGTCATCCACGAAGGTGGAGTTACCCTTTAAATACAGATTTAAATTGAAGCCAAACTTGAGCGAATACTATAAATCAGTTACAGAAACTTTTTTTTTTTACTTTTGGGATCAAGGATTTACATAAATAAAAGCAGATCATTTTAAGCACCCCTGTCAGTGCTAAATAGTTAGTCCCATTCCCGAAAACTGATACATCTGGAAGAAAGATTGTTCTTTTGAAAAACATTAGACTAAAGAAGCCTAAAGAAGAAAACGAATGCAGACATCACTCATGCTTTTGGGTTTAATACAAACTTTATGATAAAAGGTTGCCAGTGCATCTGCACCACATCGGTCTCCGCATTCTCCAGAGGCTACGCGGTAACATAGTTGCTGGTGTGAATGGGCCCTCACATGTCAGGTGCCCGTTGCATTCATACTGAGATGTTCGTGTCAGTCAGTCAGTCAGTCAATGAGGAGGTCAGAGGGCCCAGCATTGCGCATTAGTTGTATTTACAGAGAACCAATGTATGATGTGATACATTTTACCACCTAAAAACAAATCGTATTATTCACTTTCACTTGTTTTAAAGTCCCTTTTTCATTATATCCTAATCTTTATATTACAATACAGGGCACATTGCTACGTTGCTTTGATCTGCCCTGTGAGCAGCACCAGCGCAAAATTATACCAGCCATCAGACTGCTTCATTTCTGCACCATGGTTCATGCTATAACCCCACTTCCTAAAAACACATCCAAAAATGAATACAAATTTAAACTACTACAAAGAAAGAGTTAAAAAGAAAATAAATCTAATGAAAAAGGAAAAAAAAAGGAAAAATACACACAGCAGATTTTCTCTATTAAGGGGATCCAAAACACACATACTTCTGGATTCAACAATTTTCTCTTTTCTTACCGTTTATATTCTATCAGAACTCCGGAAAAGAAAATTTTTACATGTGCACATTCAGGTTTTGTTTTATCAAGCCCTGAAGTATTCCAAAATCTTGCTCAGGACAGCATTTTCTGAGAGCAGAACCTCTGATTGAAAACAGATTTCCACTCTCCATTACTACATTAACAAACACTCAAAGAGGGGCCTATACCGACATTTCATGCCTTAACAGTTTTCATTCGTACAGGAACAACTAAAAAGAGCTCAAGAATGCTGACATTTTAACAAATAGTTTAGGAACTCCATGCTTATTTAGAAAACCTGTTTACTCAATTAACATGGTTAAAATTTCTGAATTTCCAGTCTGCCCAAAACTGATATTTTGAAGGGCACCAATTTATGTGTCTTGGGAACTCTAGTATCAACATATTAAAACAATACAGACGCTCCTAGCATTAAGTATAACTACATCAATTTTTTTTTCTTTTTTGGATAGAGTAGGGACTAGTTGTCCACTGTCTTTTTTCTGTTCGGGGGGGGGGGAGATAAATCTTCACTTTTGGTTCCAAACAGGAAGCTACATGAAATCTCTCTAAAGGGAAAACCCTTTGATAGCACTAAACAAGGATTTTGCTTCCCGAACACATTTGGGTGCATCTTACAAATTTTTGGCTGCCAATAACAATAACCTGCAATTGAACATATTAGTAGTGTTCCACCGAAAAAAAAAAATTAAAAAGTCAGCAGCTACAAATACTGTAGCTGCTGACTCTTAAAATAAAGGACACTTACCTGTCCAGGGCGCCCACGATGTCCTCACCCAAAGCCAACCAGTCCCTCGGCTCCAGGTGCAGGCACCAACATCTTCAGTAAGGGAATCAGAAAGTGAAGCCTTGCTGTTACTTTTTTTTTTTTAAAACCTGGTTCCCTACTACGCATGTCGCGCTGAGCATTCTGAATGGTCCCCTGCTGTCTTCTGGGACCTGCGAGTCTCCCAGAAGACAGCAGGGTGGACGGAGGAGGGGGTCAGACATGGTGTAGTTTTCCGCGGCGCTCTGTCATCAGAAGTGGGAGCAAGTACTTGCATTACACAGGTATCTGCTGCCCCCCTCCCCTCTGAAAAGGTGCCAAATGCGACACCGGAAGGGGGGGGGGACCAGGTCAGCGGAAGTTACATTTCTGGGTGGAACGCTGCTTTAAGTCTACATTTAGGCAGCTCATTTATGTCCAGGCAAGCAATCAGGGCTTAGTGCATAACATTTGTGGAGCTGGTACAGTCCGGGTATGCCTAGGTTGGATAAATGCTGCCTGAATATATAAAAGCAGCTCACAGATGTCAGCATCACCCCCCCTCAGCCCCCTTTACCTGAGCCCTCAATTGATCCAACGCCGTGAACATTTGCAGGTCTTCTTTCCCCCCTCCGGGTCTATTGGCTCCCATGGCTGTCTATCAAAGCCAGTGACGAGGGAGCGGGTGGGGCCGAGTCCCACTGTCTGTCAATGGATGCAGCAGCGAGGCTTGAGTGCGAGCACACACAAGTGCCCCATGGGAAGCGGCTTCCTGTGGGGGCATTAGAGGGTCCAGGAGCGCCTGCAGGGGACCCGAATAGAGGTTCGCGGCCGCTCTGTGCAATTCACAGAGGAGGCAAGTATGGACAGTTTTTTTTTTTGTTTTTTTTTTGTTTTTTTTTATGTTTACCTTTACAATCATTTTAATATCAGTTTTAACCTATTTTGAGTTGATTGTTTCAAGGCATAGCATTGTCTATGTACAGTACTCTGCTAAAGTTTTAGGCAGGTGCAAGAAATGCTGTAAAGCAAGAATGCCTTCAAAAATATAATCATTTTATTTTTTTGTTTTAATTCATTTACAAAATAAAAATGAGAACAGAAGAAAAACCTAAACCCAATCAATATTTTGTGTGACTACCCTTTGGCTTCAAACCAGGATCAATTCTTACACTTGCAGAAAGTCAGGGATTTTGTAGGATTAGAGCCAGGTGTATGATTAACCAATAATACCAAGCAGGTACTAATGATCAATTTCATCTATAGGTTAACTGAAACAGAAATGGCTTAAAACTGGATGAGGAACAGCCAAACTCTTCAACTAAGGGGAGGTTGTGGAAGTCATGTCACAGGTCAAGAGAAGACTGAGCACAGCAACAGAACACAAGGTGGTTCTCAGCAAGTACCGCATCAGAAAGGTCTCTCCCAGACAAGGATTTCAAAAGTATACTGGGGTTTCAAAATGTGCTGGACATTCTGATACATTTGTGTCAAGTACATGCTTAGGCCCCATTTACAACCAGTGCAGAGTGAACATGCTGTTTTTTTGCACTTTTCCACACATCAACTGTAGCCAGCAGATATGCGTATTGCCCGCGCTAAAAAATGTGAGAAAACTATGCCTGAAGTGGTTTGGGAGCATCTTTGGCACGTTAGATTTTTCATGCATTGCAGAAATGTGTGTTCTGTGCGGACTCCCAAAACACATAGGTATGAATGGGACCTTAGGTCTTAAAAATGCAATCTAGGAGTATCAAAGCCACCAGAAAAATGGAGCTTAGACAAAACATGCTACAATACACCAGACAGACACAGACAGCGACATTGATCAGGATTTTGAACTGTGTAGATCTGGTGAGCCGCATTTCATAACAGTCTGGATTAAAAGAACCTGGTCAGGGACTTAGATTTGTAAAAACCAAAAGCAGAACTACTGGGTTGAAGACTGCAAGGATGGCGTTTGCCATCACCAGGTATAATAATTTCCTTCTTTGGAAGCCGCCACGATCATTTAACAAATTTTTTTGCACAGGCTGTTAACCTAATTTTCTGTATTGACATTGGCAGTTTGTTCACAGCTTTGGGTTGTAAGCATGACCCACTAGAATGGGGTCTCTATTGATTCATCAGTGTAAAGCCTCATGGCTATCTTGTTACACAATGGCAATACACACTCTTCAATAACTATTGGTTATGCACACATGAAAGAAACATACAAAAACATGGAACGGCTGTAGCAGACCATCCAGTACACAAAGCACAACTGGAATATCCGTGCAGATCTAAAAGTAGTGGCTCTGAAACTTAGAATGCACCTCTTATTTACCAAATACTGTTAAAACATATACAAAATCGGACAGCCATACAAGAGCATTACATTGGAAAAAAAAAATAAACAGCTATTCTAAAAGAATTTGGTTCCAGGACAGAAAACGTGGCACATAAACTACTTTTTGACTCGACAGAAATTTTTGCCTCCACTTCACATAAAACTCAGACTGGAGACTTATTTTTTAGTGAAAACTATGCATAAAAGGGAAGGTGAAGGTTTTAATCATTAGAGGCAGATATTTCCAAGAATAACTGATGCCAAGATTACGGAAGGCATTTTTGTTGGTCCATAGATCAAAAATACATCATTGATGAAAAGCAGTTCGAAGATCTTTTGGTGGAGCCAGAAAAATCACCAGGAAAGCATTTAAGGATGTCATTGAGAATTTTTTTGGGCAACTACACAGCACCAAAAGTCATTCAGCTGGTTAACAAACGTCTTACAGCATACAAAACCATGAAGTGCAACATGTTATTCAAGATTCATTTTCGGTATTCACACTGACTTTTTTGTGAAACTCTAGGTGCAGTCAGTGACGAATATTGTGAAAGGTTTCACCAGGACATTGCCACAATGGAAAAATGCTATCAAGACAACTGGAATCCATCAATGCTGGCAGACTATTGTTGGACACTCCGCAACATGCACCAGACACAAAGTAAGAAGGAAAATCAGCAACACACTTTTAGCCATGAATAACAAATGCGGCGTGTCAGAAACATGTGATTAAATGCATGATGATAGTTATTAAAAAAGTTAATTTTAGATTTCTGAAGATTCTTAAACAATATGGTCATTCTGACCTTTATGTTCAATGGGTCTATCAAATATTTTTCAGAAAGCAAAATAAAAAAAATAAATGTAAAAAATCATTTACTGTATCTTTTATTAGCGCTAGTATCCCTATACTGACTTTCCCCTCAGTTTAGGGACACTAACGCTGAAACCATTGCCCACCATAGTTCTGTTTGGGGAAGTGCTGAGACTGAGCGCTGGGTGGCGTTTTTGGTTTGTCTGGTGACTTTCCCCTCTATACCTGTTACATTTTCAACACATTCAATCCTGCAGACAATGGTCAACAGAACAAATAAAGTGAATCTCTCCAGCAAGGACACAGACAGCAATAAAAGAAAAAAAAAAATGTTTTACGCTAACAAAGTAAAAAAAATACTTTAGATACATCAAGTCTCAGTACTCCTACCATACATTTTCATCAATAGTAAATTCCGAAATGCCTTAAACCATACCATAAACATTTCATGCAAAGTCTGCTTATTTATTCGCATAGCTTTATTAAGTCATTTGTATTTTGAGGGTAGTTCAGCAGACTTTCTATTTTTAATGAAAGGTCCACGTAAAAACTGTGGCATATATGGCAAGAACGAATAAGGATACCCAATATTATAATATAAATTCTGCCAGGGTATGTATGTAAACTTAGAAGCACAAGTGTGTGTGTGTATATATGTGTGTGTGTATATATATATATATATATATATATATATATATATATATATATATATATATATATATATATATATATATATATATATATATATATATATATATATATATATATATGTGTGTGTGTGTGTGTGTGTGTGTGTGTGTGTGTGTGTGTGTATATATATATATGTGTGTGTATGTATGTGTATATATACACACACATATATACACACATACATACATATATATATACACATATATACATACATATACATATATATATATATATATATATATATATATATATATATATATATATATATATATATATACACACATATATACACACAGTTGTGCTCCTAAGTTTACATACATACCCTGGCAGAATGTATTATTATTAATATTAATTATTTCTTGCCCATTTTTCAGAGAATATGAATGACGACACAAAAACTTTTTTCACTCATGGTTAGTGTTTGGCTGCAGCCATGTATTATCAATCAGCTGTGTTTACGTCTTCTTAAATCATAATGACAACAAAAACTACCCAAATGACCCCGATCAAAAGTTTACATACCCCAGTTTTTAATTCCGTGCATTGCCCCCTTTAACATCAATGACAACTTGAAGTCTTTTGTGGTATTTGTGGATGAGGAGCTTTATCTTCTCAGATGGTAAAGCTGCCCATTCCTCCTGGAAAAAAAACCTCCAGTTCCTGCAAAATTCTTGGCCTGTCTTGCATGAACTGCACGTTTGAGATCTCCCCAGAGTGGCGCAATGATACGGAGGTTAGGAGACTGAGATGGCCACTCCAGAACCTGCACTTTATTCTGCTGTAGCCAATGACAGGTCAACTTGGCCTTGTGTTTTGGAGCATTGGGGTTCTTGGTTGAATACCCACCACGAATACAGGCCGCATGAAGTTGGTGCGAGTCTCCTCTAGCAGCCAAAAACATATTAAAAGGAAAATCCAAGGAAAAAAAAAAAATTATATATATATATATATATATATATATTATACACACTAGTTCTTAGAAGAAGAAGTCGTGGCTACATTAGTTTTTTTTCAAAGTTAGAAGTAGAAAGAAAAAAAAAATACACCCGTTGATCTTTTCAAAAATTAAGTCTTCTTTGCGCAACCCAATTCTCCTACTAATTCTCCCGCCCATATTCAATAGAGAAGCAGAGAGGAAGACATGTTTGAATTCCAGCCTGGGTTGCAACCACGCCTCCTCCATAGATACAGTCAGGGGAAAAAAGTATTTGATCCCCTGCTGATTTAGTATGTTTGCCAGAATTGTGACAGAACAAAAATATCCAGGAAAAACGCATTTCAAAAAAGATTTACATTGATTTTTATTTTATGGAGTGAAATAAGTATTTGATCCCCTATCAGCAAGATTTCTGGCTCCCAGATGTCTTCTATACAGGCAATGAGCTAAGATCCAAGCTTGTTACCTGTATAAAAGACACCTGTTCACAAAATCAGATTCCAATCTCTCCACCAAGACCGAAAAGCTGTCCAAGGATGTCAGGGACAAGACTGTAGACCTACACAAGGCTGGAATAGGCTACAAGACCATCGCCAAGCAGCAAATATCTCTCCATCTTTTGTGGCCCCCAACGAATCCCCGAGAAGCCGACAGCACGCAGAGCTAATCACAGGCACTGAGATATTTCCCGATCCCCAGCTGCAGAGATCGGGAAATGTCTCAGTGCCTGTGATTGGCGCTACACGCCATCAGCTTCCTGGCGGGCTCAGGCACGTGGAGTTGTGAACACGCCCAGGCTCATCCTTAGTCCTGAGCCACGCTCAGGCATTCGTTGAAGGCCACAAAATATAAATATAGATATATCCAAATAACACACCCAAGCTCATCCTTAGACTCATTGCCACACACAGCCACAAAGGCAAGAGTGCAGGCAAATTTTTTCTTCAATTGAGATGAATACATTGTAAAATCTCAGTTAATGTCAGTTGGCCTAAATCAGTTATAAATATTTGGAAACAACATGTATACTTGGTGTTATGTTCCTGTTCATATTTTTTTTAACTTAAAAGTTGAGACAACTTTTATTACCAATAATATGCAATTTACTTTGAGGTAGAAAGAAATCCTGGATAGCCGCACTCTGGGATAAGGACATCTTTATTTCAATAAAATCCAACAATACAGTCAATTGCAGAGACGTACAGGGTGGTAGACTGCTAACGCGTTTCACATAATTTGGATGCTTATTCGTAGCTAGAGAGGGATAGTAGTAGCGTGGTATAAATAGAAAAGTGAAAAAGTAAAAGAGGGGGGGCAGGGTATGCATGCCGGTAAAACAACCAATCACCGCGCTGCATAGCAAACCCACCCTCTCAGTGTGATTAAAACAATACTGATCCCATTCAAAAACTACACCTGCTAAAAGGGGAGAGAAAACATCCATTGTTAACAATGGATGTTAACGCTACTACTATCCCTCTCTAGCTATGAATAAGCATCCAAACGATGTGAAACGCGTTAGCAGTCTACCACCCTGTACGTCTCTGCAATTGACTGTATTGTTGGATTTTATTGAAATAAAGATGTCCTTATCCCAGAGTGCGGCTATCCAGGATTTCTTTCTACCTCACTGCAAACCAGCAAAGCCAGCACCTGGAACCAGTTCTTACTAGGGCGGTGTCATTCCAGAGCAAGAGTGTTTGTGAGCTGCATTTCCTTTTTTCCATGCAATTTACTTTACAATGTTCTTGACATATTTCAGCTTCCTGGATTTTTTTCTTCATCTGGCCTTCAGATAGGAAAGGCAGAGTGATTTAACACCTGTTTAGATTGGTCATCCATGTGACGAAATTAAAAATGATGCCGTTTGCAATAAACTTTCCATAAAATAGTTAAAATTTGCATTTAATTTTTATGGTTCAAAGAATGTCAGGCAAAATTATTGGCCCTCACTCATGTTCACTTCATCAAAACGGGCCCCCTTTGAAAAAAGTTTGGACACCCCTGTCAGTCATGGCAAGGTATCTCCCATAAACTTTTATCAAAAAAATAATAAATTAAAGATTGCAGAGATTTGTCAGAAACCAGTTAGATACAAGTTTTGGGGCATTAAATAACTCCCAAACTGTGGCAAGTAGCAACAAAAAGAAAACCGAGGGAGCACATGTAGACCACTGAACTGTTTGAGGACATAATAGCAACACCAAGAGGCTGCCGTAAGATCAGCATTTAGTAGATCCAGTCTTGAAATTAGACATCACCCAACCATGGGGTCAGAAGTGAAGCTTATGACAAGACTGTAACAGTCCTAGGCTTCAATCATAAGCACTAAAGAAAGCCCCAACCTGTGGATACAGTTTTCTAATGACTCCCACAAAAAACACGAATGATAAAAATAAATGAAGTTGTTCTCACATTTCTTGGCATGTTGGAGGCTTGATAATACTATACTAAAGCCTCGACCTGTACTGATGGTTACCTTTGTAACATCTGATTAAGTTTCAAAAAATTTTTTTTTTTTACCTCTGTACAGAAGGTACAGCTATGGTCCTAGGAAAAATTACAATGACCATTGTGCCTTTAAGTTTAGTTCTCATAGATTAGTAAAATAATAAATTTTGCATAAGTGATAAAGGCCAAGATGCCTCTACCCTGCATTTATCTCTGAAGAATCAAATAGCAATGCTTACTCAACTTGACAGCAAACTCCATGACAACCAACCAGCCAATGCTCAGCCAGAGTACAGGACATTTGGTATTCTGTTCTAATTGATCAACTTGGTAATTGATCAACTTGGTACATTCAGCCTGCCCACACAGTTCAAATCTCGGCCAGTTCCTGCTGAACTGGCTGAGATCCGAACCGTCTATAGCCAGCCTAAGTAGCAGTTTGGAGTGAACTGTTAAACATTTTAATTGACTCTGGTTCCTGGATTATTCTACACTAGTGCTTTTCAAATGCTCTACACAAGCACCTAAAAATCATTACACACACTGGGGCCTAGGGTGTAAGCTGATTGTTAGCATGTAGATACAATTAGCCACACACAGCTACAATGTAGCTTGCTCCATGGCCCTTATGCTTGGTTCACATCAATGCACATTGATAACGCTTGCAAAAATTGCACATGTTCCCAACAAGCAGAGACACGCGCTGCTTTTTAGCCGACACGTGGAAGGTGCCAGTAGCTCTCAATGGCACCTAATGCATAGGCAAACAGTGCATGTTTTTCCACGATGCTGCAAAGTAAGGGACTTTTTTCTTGTGGGCAAGGCAACCCATTGAAATGAATGGACTGGCCTACACACGATGCGTGTATAACAGTAAAGTGAACCAAGCCTTAAAGTGAAACTTAAGAAAAAAAAAAAAATTCTATTCAAGTTTGTATTCTTAGCTCAAAAAAAAAAAAAAAAAAATGTACCTTTTATTGCTCTCAGCCTCCTCCAAATTGTTTTGCTGCCGTGATCTGACTTCCTGTTAGCGGATTGCTACACTCCTTCTCCATGGTCACACTGTATGTAGGAACATAGCCACCCACTGGCTCACTCCCAAGACGGGCCAAGGACTATGGGATTTATAGTGTGTATACAGTAGTGCATGTAACTGCAACTAACGTCTACAAATGGAAGCAAGGCAAAGAAAGGCTTTCAGGATCTCATTGAGAACATTACAAAAAGGAGGAAGAAACACATAAGTTGTTTCATAAAAAATTGATTACATGGCCACCAAGTAGTGGATGTGTATGGATTTTCTTTGACAATAAGGATGTGGTTTAGTATCTGTAAACTCTTTAACCTTGCTCTTGCTCTTTGCATAAAATTAAAAAAAAAAAAAAAAAAAAGAAATTTTAACCACTTGCCGCCCACCATATAGCAATATGATGTTGGCAAAGTGGTTGCAATACCCTGACCAGACATCATATGACGTTCTCAGGATATCAAGCCGCTTGGGCTTACATTACGGCGATTGTTGTTGCTCTCCTGACAGAGGGGGGGGGGGGTCTGTGCTGATTGTTTATCAGCGCAGCCCCCCCTCGGATGCCCGACCAGGACCACCAGGATGCCGCCAGGACCACCAGGGAAATGCCAATCAGTGCCCAGGCAGCTGCCCATCTGTGCCAGTGAAAAATGCCTACCAGTGCCACCAGTAATGCCCATCAGTGAAAGCCAGTGCCCATCAATGCCGCCTTTCAGTGCCATGCATAAGTACCCATCAGTGCAGCCTTTCAGTGCCGCCTATCAATGCCACTTATCAGTGCTGCCTATCAATGCCCAGCGTCCTTGCCATTTCATCGGTGCCGCCTTATCAGTGCCCATCAGTGAAGGAGGAAACTTACTTATGTACAAAATTGTATAACAGAAACAAAGAAAAACTTTTTTTAAATAAAAAAAATTTTCAGTCTTTTTTTATTCGTTTAGCAAAAAATAAAAACTGCAGAGGTAATCAAATACCACCAAAAGAAAGCTCTATTTGTGGGAACAAAATGATAAAAATTTAGTTTGGGTACAGTGTAGCATTTAAAATTGTCATTTAAAAAGCGACAGCACTGAAAGCTGAAAATTGGCCTGGGCAGGAAGGTGCGAAAGTGTCCTGTATTGAAGTGGTTAAATACACACACACACACACACAATATCGTGCCTCCCAAATCTTCACAACTATGTATATATATATATATATATATATATATATATATATATATATATATATATATATATATATATATATATATATATATATATATATATATATATATATATATATATATATATATATATATATATATATATATATATATATACACACTGTATATGTAAAACTCCTTCTCCTTCCACTGAGGAAGTTGGAGCATTGCCACCTTAAACGGGACAATCTTGTAATTGTTACAATTTTTTTATAGTTTTTATTTGAAAAATGTACAAAACATGCATTTTAAAAAAGAAAGTAAATGTACAAATGTACGTTCTGGAAGCGGTTTAATTAATTACGGTTCCAATAAGGACACAAACACCAAGAACTGACTCATCTCCATAGGGCTGTGGTTTTGATTAGCAAAGTTTTGGCTACAACATTAACTGACTATATTACATTCTTCCGGGATATCTTTGAAGTGCAGGAACAAGCTGCCACAGCATGACATTTTCCATAAAAAAAGAAAAGAAAAAAGGTGTACAAAACACACAAGTTTCAATATCTATGGCTTTCCATACAATTAGTCATTTGGCAAGTTACCCATTCTACAAAATCAACAAAAAAAGGTAAAACTGATTCTCTGGGAATAGGTTTGGCAAAATTGTCGTGTGCATACTACAGCTTGAACAGAGAATGGTCTCATTAAACATTGCATCTAACCTTCCTAAATTTACGTTTTGGACAAACAACTAGCAACTGTATGTACCAAACTCCCAGTCACACTGACCTTAAAATATGCATCCCACATAGTTATATATTGGTAGCTGGAGTACATATTCCTTGTAAACTTAAAATCACACCGGCAGAAGATTAAAAACCATTAATTCAAGTGAATTTAACAGATCGCAGTGTAGGTAGCAACTGTACCATCAAGAAATGTAACTCCAGGCGTTATGGGATAATTGCATTACTATTATAAGCTTAATAAATATAGTACCAAAGGTTGGGCTCCACGTGCCCTTCCTCTTGAGAGCCCAAATGTTGCCATACCATTATGAACCTGACGGGATACTAACAGAGCTTTGCTCCACAAGTTATGTCTCCAAATTCATGTGCCAGAGCAACACTAGACCCAGATGTACCTAGAGAAGCCTAGAACACACGATCAGTTTTTTCATTCAACCCAGCAGGCTAAAAATGGAAAAAAATAAAAATAAATAAATTTAGAGTGCAGGAGGAGATCCTGTACCAACTATCCGATGTTGGTATAGTGATCTTCCTCACTGAGCTATTGTGTTCTGACACAAGATGAAACCCCCCCCCCCGCGCCAGAACACAATGGTCAGCACTCTCAGCCATGGGCTGAGCGTGCTAATCGGATGCCAACCAGAAGAACTTTATTGGTCATGACCGTTCAACAGAAGCCGGACGTTCGGCTGGCTTCTGTCAGACCGGTTGCCGTACGCACTGGCCAAACAGCGGCAGGTTTCTAAGGTGGGTGGGTAGTTGGTTATTTTGTTTTTTTTATTTGGTGGGATGGCACACACCACTAGCCGTCACAGATTATGTATATGCCATCTCTGCTCCCTGTCAGGAGAGTATGAGAGAATACCTAATATTACACCAGTATTTTGATTGTATAGACGAGACATATTTTATTCTGCTGTAAAATGAACATTTTCTACTTTTTTTTTTTATTATTATTATTATTTTATTTATTTTTTTAAGTATTTGGTTTGAGTCCTATTTGCTGCAACAAAGTCCCACAGGAGATGCATCTGGTTTTTAATTAATCAGGGATGGCGCAGCTATTAACCCATGATATACTCACCCCCTTTGTCTCTTTGTTCCAACTGATTTTAAAAAGTCAGCAGCTAATTTAGTTTTTTTTATTAAAAAATATAAGTGGAAGTTACTCATTGCAAGCCAAAAAGATAGATAATAAAAGTGATCCCATTAATTAATACAGTGATTTTATACAGACATCAGTATCATATACTTTAATTAGATCCAATAGACATTCTGGGTAGAACTGAGAAGCCAAACCATACAAATCTATCTGTACACAATTTTTTAGGTGTGACAAGTAGGAAATGAGGTTTACATCTATGTAAAAACACAAAACAGAAGTCATATACAGCATGTGAGAATCATTCCCTAAACTCTGTCAACGTCACTAAACATTGTATAAAAAAAAAAAAAAACATGGCATTATTTTACCTCAATGATCTTGAATTTTTGACCTTTTACAATATAGGGTATACAAAGTAAATGCTATTTGCAAACTTACTAAATTGTTTGAATATATGGACGACCAAAACGATCAGTCTCCAGGGCGACATCTAGTGTCTGCTTCTGGAAACACACATTTAAGTATCAACTGTTGTCATACGTAAATATACTACAGCAAAGAAAGAAAATAAATAATAAATAATTAAGACTTTCTGCTTTGCGTTCCATGATAACAGTAGTTTTAGTACAACACAGCTGCACTCATTTGAAATTTTTAGATGGGATTGTTTTATACTGCAGCTCATGTTTCTATCCAAGGCAATCTCCAGTCTTAGGACAAGAAAGCTTAAAAAGGCAGGAGTGCTGCACACCAAGAAGAAAAACATTAAGTGTTGCAGGAAGGGGCACACTTTGCTAGTCAATTTTAGAATTTGAATGAATTCAGAAATGTAAAAAGATAAAAACAAACAAAGACAGAAATCAAAGAGTATATTTTTTTTCTCATCCCCTCTGATGAGTGATTACCTGAACAATGGTAAATACATTGTTAAAATACTCACACTGGGATATAGTACAAAACCAAAGCCGAGTCATTTGATTCACAAAACACATGTAGAGAGCTTGAGAATTTTGCCAAAACTCCACAAGCTCCATATGAAAGTCATGCAATCCATATTTCAGCTGTCCTCGTGCAACATTAGAAGCTACAGTTTACACACCACATTATATT
Source organism: Lithobates septentrionalis (assembly GCA_037952835.1). Taxonomy (NCBI): domain Eukaryota; kingdom Metazoa; phylum Chordata; class Amphibia; order Anura; family Ranidae; genus Lithobates; species Lithobates septentrionalis. Next base: position 16,008,142 of record JBBDGP010000229.1, read on the forward strand.
TAGGAAAGGCCTACAAATAAGGCCTACAATAATATTTAAACAATTGTGTGTGCTGAAATAAACCATGGCTAAAACTTATCTGTCAAATAAAATGCAAAAATAAGTCATTTTAAAAATTGTGACAATTATACTACATTGTTAAAGAAATATTGCAAAGTCACTAAATAAAAGATTTTTCATACTTGGTCTATTAACGGTATACAGGATAACAGTTAATGGACAGCGTTCAAGTTGAAGTTGAAGTTTTAAAAATATATGGCTAGGATATATGAACAAGCAATAAATGTAAAGTACTGCTTTCTGCACCAAATGTATGGTATTCCCTTCACTTGTGAAGAAAGTGCTGGAGTTTGGGAACATGAATTCTATTACACTATCTGATGATGTGTGGGGTATAGAAAACCAAAAGCTAGACCACACAACCACAATAAAGTACCTATTTGTTTGAAAAATGAGGACATGTAAATATTGCATTCCTGATGTCCACAAAGCCCAGAAACTCTCCCTGATAGAGGGGAGGCTATGACGGAACTGTTGGATTCCTTGCAGAAGTTTTGGACCGGAATGAAGACATTTACGGCCTCAAGAGCGAAATAATGCATAGCAAAAAAAATGCTTAAAACTGTCTTGGGGCAGAATAGATGTCCATCCTCCTAGGACACTAGCAAAAAACTTAGGCATTCTAAGGTAAGGGGTTATACCAGGCTGGTGACTGTTTGCCAGTGTCCAAATCCAGTAGGTGGCAGTTTAACCCAACTGTCTCTGAATCCCTCAATGAATGGGAGAGAAACAAATTTACCAATAAAAAAAATAAAAATTAAAAATTAACAAACTACAAGGCTGGAATCAATTCAAACTTCACAATATAAAAATAAAGCACAACCTTTAACGATAAGCATCTGCTGCAGAAGAGCATCTGTGAACACTGTTTATAAAATAAATAAAAAGTACATTTTATTGCACCCACATAGCATTTATGTTCACAATTCAAATGTACTCAACAGGATAGATAGTCAGTTCTTTTACCACAACACTGACAAATGCCACCTGTCCAAGGTTAATAATTTGGAGGGTAGGAACACGGCCTGCATATCAGGTCGGAAATTAACCAATTGATATTTTAAAATGTAAATATTTTAAAAAAAGACTGAACATATGGAGGAGCAGATGCTTCTTACCTTGGTTATACAATATATTAAATTCACAGGCCAATCTTTGGTCTTTGCAGAGAGAAAAAGGAGTTGACAACAGAAGCCAGGATGCCAACCAACGCTGGAGCACCACGCCACTACAGTGTTTTATAACATAATATTGTCATAGACACAATAGATCCTGGAAATCAAATCTGCCTCACATGAGACAATTCATTAACTCTGGTTTAGTTTTTCAAAACTATAAAAGTTAGACTGATCAGTATATAGGAAATCATATAATAGCCATAAAAAGGTAGTTGATTATCTTTATATTCCATTTTTTTTTTTTTTTTTAATTAAAAATGAATCCGGTTTATATAGTACACTCAAATTCTAGCATTTGTCCAGTAATTAATAAACTAAAAATACCAAAGTCAATCAGGTTGGGTAAAACAAAAAACATAGAAATTCCCATACCCAAGTTTAGAACACTATTGGGGGGCCTTTACAGACTGCATCATTAAAGGCAGATCAACAAACTTTATAAAGCTCAAAGAAAATATTCCTAATATTTCACAATGGAGAAAAAAGTCAGAGTGACTAAAGCCAATGAATCAAAAAGTCAGCCAGGCATCTAGTATTTTCAGGCAGCTTGTATCAGTAGTTGCATACTGCTCTCAGTACAGGTTTCCTTTAAAATGAATGCATCACTTTACTAGCCTGCAAGAATAAACACCTGACATTTCACAGTACACATTAAAAATATTTAAACATTTAAAAGTAGACCTGAAGCTCCAAGCAAGTGACCATGCCTGTGCTGAGAGGTGCAATACTCAAAAATTATGGTATCATCAGTATTCTGCCGGCAAGAACAACCATTACCTCCTGCAGTGATCACTCATGGGGGCAGCGTAACCTTTTCGCAACTCAGGCTGGGAGACATCAACAAAGGGGTCATCTGTGGTGAGCAACATAACATAAAAAATATTGCACATGCACCAAGATTTACATGATTGTCATATGCAAACTTCTTCATACAGATGAAATTCCCACTTCTGGGGAAAGAGAGGCAACAGCAGATTAAAACAGAGGCCAAGATAGCAGGCTTCCTCGACTGTAAAAGGATAGGAGGGTTTCATTCTGCTTTAAAAAGGTGGAAGGAAATAAAAGATGGCTTTTCCTGCTTAATTTTTGCTAAAGGGAATAGCAAACTGCCATACAGTAGATCAAAATCATGCATTTTTTTTTCTACAGTGCACTACAACAGGTTGTTCTAGAGATATGCCAAACACTGAAGGAACTGAGTTCATATTAATGTAAGGTTTGTTCTCCTTAGGTGCTCTACATGACACTAGCTAGTCTTTGTGTCTAACTTTCCTATATTCCTATATAAAAAAAAAAAAAAAAAATTCTGTTTACTTGAAGGTATGTGCATTAAAGATTTGACTAGTCCTGATCTCATGGTTGTACTTCCAACTAAATCCCCTTCCTTCCTCCTATGTTCAGAAATGGGCTACTGACCTCAATGTGGATCAAGAACATGAGGACTGGAGGGATATTTGGGCAGCAAGTAAATCCTCATTACAGAACGTGGCTGTTCTTCAAAAGTTCATTCAAGGTTTTAGAGCAGTGGTATTTTGTTTCAGGGGTTGTGAAGAGATGGGTACTCATCTCCACATTTTGTGAAGGTGTCCCTTAGTACACACTTTCTGGGCTGAAGTGTTTGAGATACTCGCAACATTTTTTTGTTAAATCACCTTCCCCAAAGCCTACAGTTGCTCTGCTCAACAAGAACACCTTTAAGCTACCTAAAAAAGCAGTTTAAGCTTCTCCTGCAGGTCACCACTGCTGCTAAGCAGACACTAGCGAAGGCCTGGAAAAAATCTGAACTATACCATTTCCAGAGCAGAAACAGGATCACGCAGTCCATGAGAAGATGGAAGCTACCCTGTAAGATAGAATCCCTGCATACGTGGGTGGCTCGGGTATCTATGCCCAGAAGTAGGAGCAAAATACCTGCATTTAACAGGCATTTGCTCCCCCCTCCCCCCTGAAAGGTGCCAAAATGTGACACCGGAGGGGGAGGAGGAACCGGAAAAGTGGAAGTTCCATTTATGGGTGGAACTCCGCTTTAAATGTTCTGTTTCTACATTGCCTCCATTCATGCATACCAGCATTGTTTAACTTAAGCTTTTGTACTTTAACATCAATAATTATTGGTATATGCCTCGTTACAGTGTTTACTGCTATGTGAAAAGTTATTGAACGAGAGAGAGAAGAATAAAAAAAAAAAAAAAAAAAAAAAAAAAAAAAAAACAACACAACTACACACACCCACACACTTACTGCTTCTCCCCCTATGACTTGGTAACCGTAATGGAGGAAAACCTGATGGAAAATAAACCAGGATGGCAAAGGGAACCATATTTTAAAAAATACGAATCACCTCTATGCCTATGCTATTAACACTTAATTACTAATTTTTTATATCTGGCTCTTACAGCTGCATATAAAAAGTTATGTTTTACATGCAACAATGACATGTTCACTACTGAGACAGCTAAATGATTTTCCTAACAGTCGGGGTTACTCTTAGTATGTTTTACATCACTAAAATTACCAATTAAAATCACATATTACTCATCATTTATATAGAAAATGGAATAGATGTGAATAAAAAAAGATTGATAAAAAAAAAGGATTGGAAAGGGTTTACTCTGAAAACCTGTCAAAAGATATACCATTTACACATATAGGTTAGGGGGGGGGGGGGGGGGGATGATAAATAAACACAGGAATGCTTGCTATGGCAACAGCCGATTTCTACCACCCTGCTTTTCAGCACTGCTATAATAAAAATTGTGTTGTCCTTTCTTAGAATCGCATTAATCAAAGCAAATCTGCATTTGAATACACTTAATTGATGGACACTTAGCTCCACCAGTGTTAAATGTACAACCCAATTACACAATTAGTGCACATGAACGGCCACCAAAAGTTTAATAATGGAATTGAAACAAAAACCATCTCAAGCCAGTTCTTTACAGCATAATCAAAAGCAGACGTACAGAACCAAGAAAGATGTACGTCTCCTATATGGAACTGCTTAGTGATGCTGTAATAAAATTTCTCAATCCTATCTGTATCTGCCTAACATTCTATTTTAGGCTCAAGCTCTGTTATTTTGGCTTTTCTGTTAATGGAACCTCATTCAGTCCATAAAGAATGCAAAAGCCATTCATCAGCTCTGTTCCGTACTTGGCTCATGAACACAAGCAGGACACGTTGCAGTGAGATTTAGATGTAGAAACACTGGCCATGATAGAGTAACTATATACTGTACTACTCTAATGAGAGATAAGAGGTGGGATTTCTGGGAACTAAAAATAAGATTCCCAAAAAATAAATAATGTATAGAGACTTTACAGTTGTTAAAGAGGAACTAGTCTGCTTACATAATTTGTAATAAAAACATCTTTACAATTCTGAAGCTTCCCTCCAACCACTTTGCATATTATATATGTTGCGATTCTGTACTTGCCAAATATCCTGCAGAAATCTCCCTCCACCGAGTCTGGCTGCATCCATTTTAACTGTGGGCAACTGAAGCTTGCGGCCTGTTCACTTCCTAGATTTACAGACACCTCCAGCTCTCATTGGCCCTCTTGTGACTCAACCCCCTCCCTGGCACGAGAAAGGCATAGAGGTGTGATTTTTATATATGGGACCGATTTGTGCAATATTAAAAAATCCCTTTTTCCCCATAGAAACCAATCAGATCTCAATTGTGATTTTTGTAGTTTAGACCTAAAAACGAATGCTGCTTTGGACATCAAGAAAAATTCTGCCACTGAAAGGTTATGTTAGGCATCCTCTTTGTTCTATCATAACAATAGGGAGCGTATTTCAATGGATAATGAGCCACCACTACATGCACTGCAACATGGCAAATTAGACCTGGGATTAAAATTCTCTTCATAAAGGTTCCTCAAATGTTAGTGTTACCAAATTATAATAATTTGAGTACCATCTATTCTACAACCCCAATTCCAAAACTGTTGTGCAAAATCTACACAGTTGTGTAAAAATCTATATAAAAACAGAATGCAACGATCTGTGAATCTCATAAACCCATATTTTATTCACAATATAATTTAGATATCAAATGTTTAAACTGAGAAAACGTACCATCTTAAGAAAAGTAATTTTGAAATTGATGGTGGCGGCAGCAGCAGGTATAAAAAATAAAAAATAAAAAAAAAAGGGCAACAAAAAGCTGGCAAAGTGGTACTAACCAAAGAGAACTGGAAGACAATTTTGCTGCCAATTTAATAAATTGGCAACAGGTCAGTAACATGATGGTCATTTTCTCAGAAGTCAAGATGGGCAGAGGTTCACCAATATATATACCAATTCTCACATATCAAAAGCTTTTGAGAATCTGAAGAAATCAGTGTGCAAGGGACAAGGCTGAAACGCAATATTTTATGTCCATGATCTTTGGGCCCTCAGGCGGCATTGCGTTAAAGGGTAGGATTCTGTGATGGACATCGCTGCATGGGCTTAGGAATACTTCCAAAAATCACGGTCTGTGAACCCGGTTTGCCGTGCCATCCAAAAATGCAAGTTGAAGCTCTGTCATTCAAAAATGAACCCATATCTGAACCTAATCCATAAATGCCACCATTTTGTCTGGGCCAAAGCTCATTTAAGATGGCCTGTTGCAAAGTGTAAAAAAACACTTCTGTAGTCAGACAAATCCAAGTGAATTTTATTTTTTTTGGCAACCATGGGTGCCATGGACTAAAAAGAGTAGATGGATTTTCTATCTGATCAGTGTTCAGTTCAAAAGCCTGCAACTCTGATGGTATTGAGATACAGTGCCTTGCAAAAGTATTCGGCCCCCTTGAACTTTTCAACCTTTTGCCACATTTCAGGCTTCAAAACATAAAGATATAAAATTTTAATTTTTTGTGAAGAATCACCAACAAGTGGGACACAATTGTGAAGTGGAACGAAATCTATTGGATATTTTAAACTTTTTTAGCAAATAAAAAACTGAAAAGTGGTGCGTGCAAAATTATTCGGCCCCTTTACTTTCAGTGCAGCAAACTCACTCCAGAAGTTCAGCGAGGATCTCTGAATGATCCAATGTTGTCCTAAATGACTGATGGTGATAAATAGAATCCACCTGTGTGTAATCAAGTCTCTGTATAAATGCACCTGCTCTGTGATAGTCTCAGGGTTCTGTTGAAAGCGCAGAGAGCATCATGAAGACCAAGGAACACACCAGGCAGGTCCGTAATACTGTTGTGGAGAAGTTTAAAGCCGGATTTGGATACAAAAAGATTTCCCAAGCTTTAAACATCCCAAGGAGCACTGTGCAAGCGATCATTTTGAAATGGAAGGAGTATCAGACCACTGCAAATCTACCAAGACCTGGCTGTCCCTCTAAACTTTCAGCTCAGACAAGGAGAAGACTGATCAGAGATGCAGCCAAGAGGCCCATGATCACTCTGGATTAACTGCAGAGAACTACAGCTGAGGTGGGAGAGTCTGTCCATAGGACAACAATCAGTCGTACACTGCACAAATCTGGCCTTTATGGAAGAGTGGCAAGAAGAAAGCCATTTCTCAAAGATATCCATAAAAAGTCTCGTCTAAAGTTTGCCACAAGCCACCTGGGAGACACACCAAACATGTGGAAGAAGGTGCTCTGGTCCGATGAAACCAAAATCAAACTTTTTGGCCACAATGCAAAACGATATGTTTGGCGTAAAAGCAACACAGCTTATCACACTCAACACACCATCCCCACTGTCAAACATGGTGGTGGCAGCATCATGGTTCGGGCCTGCTTTTCTTCAGCAGGGACAGGGAAGATGGTTAAAAATGAGGGGAAGATGGATGCAGCCAAATACAGGACCATTCTGGATGAAAACCTGTTGGAGTCTGCAAAAGACCTGAAACTGGGACGGAGATTTATCTTCCAACAAGACAATGATCCCAAACATACAGCAAAATCTACAAAGGAATGGTTCACAAATAAACGTATCCAGGTGTTAGAATGGCCAAGTCAAAGTCCAGACCTGAATCCAATCGAGAATCTGTGGAAAGAGCTGAAAACTGCTGTTCACAAACGCTCTCCATTCAACCTCACTGAGCTCGAGCTGTTTTGCAAGGAAGAATGGGCAAGAATTTCAGTCTCTCGATGTGCAAAACTGATAGAGACATACCCCAAGTGACTTGCAGCTGTAATCGCAGCAAAAGGTGGCTCTACAAAGTATTAACGCAAGGGGGCCGAATAATTTTGCACGCCCCACTTTTCATTTTTTTTATTAGTTAAAAAAGTTTCAACAATCCAAAAGATTTCGTTCCACTTCACAATTGTGTCCCACTTGTTGGTGATTCTTCACAAAAAATTAAAATTTTATATCTTTATGTTTGAAGCCTGAAATGTGGCAAAAGGTTGAAAAGTTCAAGGGGGCCGAATACTTTCGCAAGGCACTGTACATTAGTGCGTATGGAATGGGCAGCTTGCATATCTGGAAAGGCACCATCAATGCTGAAATCTAGATATCCACATTTTAGAACCACATATGCTCCCATCCAGATGACATCTTTCAGGGAAGGTCTTGCATATTTTAGGACAATGCTAAACCGCTTTCTGAATCTATGACCACTGTATGACTTTGTAGAAGAGTCTGGGCACAACTGGCCTGCCTGCAGTCCAGACCTTTTACCAAGTGAAAATATTTAGCAAACAATACCACAGAGAAGACAGACACAGAACAGTTGAGCATGTAGAATCCTATATTGAGCAGGAATGGGACAGCATTCCTCTCCCAAAACTCCAGCGACTTGTCTCCTCCATTACCAGACATTTACAGCAATTTGTTAAAGGATAAGTTCACCGTTTGGAACATGTAACCGGTTCCACCTGTTTTTAGGGGTTTGCACTCTTCATCCAGTTTTAGTAAATCAACCCCTTTGTCCGCTTTGCTTCTTCTATGAAATTTGTTTAGGGGTCCTTTAAATATGCATTACTTCTTAAAATTTGAGATTTAGAAAAAAATGCAGCAACATTTTATCCCTGCATAGTTCACTACAGTATGCAATGGATACAATTACTTTATGTTACTTAGTGGTTTATATGAAATAATGACTGGGTCAAAATAGCTGGCTACAAGCTATAATTCAAATTCCTATCATGAATATTTTTAGAGCTCAGATTTGTAAATGTTTAGCTAAAATGCAAGCATACTTTCTAAGATTGCCGACAAAGATGCAAGTTTAGCAGTTGAGACCAAGAGTAGTTTTAACCTTGAAACATGTTTGAACAAGTAAGGATGAATATTAATAAGTTTGGCTTTACATGAAGTCTTGGCAGTTAAATGAGTTATTCTGCATCACAGTAAATTTCAGACCGGGCCCCATGTTCACAATAGGTTGACATACTTTTGTTTTGTAAGATTTCAAAACAAAAGCAATTTAGTGTGAGACTGGGTTAAAGTCAATATGTATGAAAGAAAAGAGCACTTGCATGTGCATTATTTAAAAGTTAAAAAGTAATAGGGCTCTTTCACACGGGGCAGATCAGTCATGATCCGCCCCGTGAACATCCGCTTGCTCAGCGGGGATCACTCCGCCGATCCCCGCTGAGCAGGAAGATGACAGGTGCATCGCTGCACACTGTGCAGCGACGGACCTGTCAGGGCGCCGCTCTCCCCTATGGGGGGATCGGATGATGACGGTCCGTAGTGTCCGTCGTCACCCGATCTGATCCGAAAACGGATGGAAAAGTAGGTTTTTCCTCCGTTACACTTTTCGGATCGGAGCGGGTCGGATGTCAGCGGACATGTCACCGCTGACATCCGACGCTCCTTAGGGATGGATGGATGTCCGTTTTTCATCCGAAAACAGAAGGATGAAAAAACGGACATACGGATCGTCCATGTGAAAGAGGCCATAGTGTTTCTAAGACAGTCAGTGCCCATATCAGGTATTGGTGTCACATGAAATTTGATGTAGGTGCCGCCGCCATTTAGAAGATTTACCTGTGGTGTTCAGGTGCAGAGTGTGCTTTTTGTTTTATTCTGCGTTTCACCTTCACAAATACAAAAACTAGGTTGAAAATCTTTTTAGGCCTCATGCACACTAGACGTTTTTAATGCTGCTGTTAGGGGCATCTTGTGTGTTTTTTTTTCCCCCTGCCTCCTTAATGCC